>JZLH01S0508272.1:0-10898 GCA_001188425.1 Eucidaris tribuloides
GGGGGATTGATTGTATGGTGCATTTTTTATTACATTTCACCAAGATTCGCGTCCATGACATGTCGACTGCATTTTTCTATCAGATTATGTTGATTGTATATTTCTATCCTGGCTTTCTGGGGCGTAACCAGAGTACGGAGACGGAGGGGGAATTACCCTACCAGTCTTACGAGGTAATATATTCTGACAACGCAAAAGGTTTTGTCTATTTGTTTGTGGGGTTTTTTCAGGTCGTAGTGGGGCTGTGTTGCATAAAGTACGGGCTTCTGGTCCCAGAGGGATAACGTCAACCTCCTTTCAGGCCACCGTGGACAAAACGGGATGGACATGAGAACACGCGGAAAGACCCGCTACGGATCACCTCCAAGTGCTGTTACGGCCTATAACGTACTGTCGAGTTTTACTGCGTTCCCCTCGTTTTCCTACTAGGTTTCTCATCCTCACCGTGACTACCGTGGCAAATTTTGTGACGGTTAAAAAATCTGGCCCGGCATCCACGGCAACACGGACTGTCACGTTTGCCCAGCCCGTCCTCCCGCGTGATCTCACGTCTATCCCGTTTTGTCCACGGTGGCCTGAAACGTGGTTGCCGTGGCTGTCGGGAACATAGTGTAAACGCAGCATAAGGACCACCCACCCCACCCCCACTAGCGTACCTATGGGGCAGGGGGCAGAGTTACCCCCTGACGAGGAAGAAGGGACTGTTTTTTTTTTGCTTGTCAGCTGATCTCGGAGGGGGACCAAGTAAAAAAAGAAACCCCCCCCCTCCCCGCAGAAAAATGTGACCCCCAAAATTTGAGGCCCCAAGAAACGTTGAGTCACTGTACCCCACCCCCACCCCCGCTACGCAGGTGACACAGTCCTTTGTAAAATTATTTGGGTGAAGGCCGCTACCATATAGGCTTACAGACGAAGTTACGTATCTGTTTTCTGCTCCAAAGAAATTGTTAGTTTTATCATACAGTTCCTTTTATGTATTTATTTGCGTTTCTGATATATGGGATTGTGCGAAGGATTGTTTGTTTTTGACATCACGTTTAGACCTGTATTTATAATGCATAACGTTGTCCGTATCATTTCCATTTCCATTCATTTCTATAAATAGACCGACCCGAGTTCGCAGTCGTTCGTTGGACTATCAGACTTTAAAGGGGATCTTTGGATTATTCATGCCACGTATTGTGACCACCGTTTGAAATTAACTTAGCCAAGACTCCAACGTTGCCATATTTTTTATAGGAACACGAGCTTTCTGTAGCCTTGATTGCACAATAAAAGGTACAATCCGCCTACCAACTAACACCTTGTCTGATCCAATGCAGATCATTTTCGCGTCCCCGGCTGGTCACGTCCTTATTGTTAGAGTACCATGCGTTTGTTCCGCCATTATCAAGCGCGAAATTAGATATCGATGCAGTTGGAGTCTCGCTAGATTAAAATTTGATACTGCTCTGCCACCGCACCAGATCTAAAATAGATAAACTAAATATTTGATGAGTGCCGTACGGAAAGAATGCCCACACTCGCTGCAGCCCGCTCGGCCCCGCATTTCAAAATCCTCATCTACCGTAGACGTGTTATACGTGACTCCTCGCTCCCGTTCGCATCGTTTTCACTTGCGCGCACTTCAAATCGAATGTAGGGAGAACTGAAGACAATATAAACAAGATATGGCGCAGAGCTCCCGTTAACAAATACCAGTGATATTTTTTGCTTGCATAGCGATGTTCAAATACAACTAATGGCATTGACTGGCTGAGGTGAGCGTATGCTAGACCATACTAACAACTCCCCACGTCTTAAGCCCGGTGAAAAACATATTTGTCTATGAGATACAGGCGTAAAGCGGAGTACAGAGGCGTCTACAGAGCGGCCGCAGGAGGCTTGGTTGGGGATAGAATTACCCCCTTTTCCAACTTAACAAAAGAACGCTTACCTTCTCTAGAAAGCAGACATTGAATTAGGCTTACTGTTTTATTGTTTGTTTGCTTGTTTGTTTTTTGTTTGTTGGTTGTTTCTTTGTTTCTTTGAAAAGAGGTTTTTAATTAGATTATTTTCACAGATGCTTTCATTTCAAAAATGTATGGAGCTCCGTTTGAAAGATGGTTAAAATCCATTTTATTGATTCTGGAGAAAAGATTTCTTAAACACACATCAATAAAAAAATAATAAACTACACGATATTTCATACTTAATGGTGTTATTTGGTTCCAAATGTTATATAATAGCTGTATGATAATAACTCATATTTGGTGGAAACTGAAATTAATACCTTTAGGAATAAAGTTCTCTAAATATTTATTATTAATAATAATTTAGTTTCTTACTCAGCTTATGCCTATCTGTGAAATTTTGTAGTTTTTTAGTTTTTTTTCTGTTTTTCATGTGTTTGTGTGTTTGCTTTTGCAATGGTAAACAAGAAATTCCGTTTCACTAACCTGTTAGTCCAAGACAGCCAGTCAGACAAATATTAGAATGTCGTTGATGGCGGAAGTCGAAAGACAGCGATGACGTAACCCAAAGGGGAGAAAGAAAAGAAAGGGGAGAAACAACATTAATGACATGATAATTAACATGTTAGACACCCAATCTCTTATCCTGACGAGCATTAGTCTGTTTACAGTTTCATTTTGTTATCGTGTGTGAAGTCCAAAATTTGTATGAAGTATACAGTCTTGGACAAAAGTTTGGAATATGTTTATTTCTTTGCATAGCCCTGTTTTAAAGTGCAGATTTCGTACAAATAATGATCAATTACCCATGCAGAACATTTCATTATTAAGTTCAAATGAGCTCGACTCAGGGGCGGCGCCAAGGTGAAATTTTAGGAGGGGCGAAAGTGGGGAGGGGATTTAGCCTGCCAAACAAATGTTTTTACTAGCCAACATGCAAGCCGAACAGTGTCCAACAAGCGGGGGCAGAGGGCCGACCACGAAAAAGAGCATTTTTTCCCGCCATTGTTGGGTTTTTTTTTTCTAGGAGAATGAACAACAACAGGGGGCAAAATTTTCAAAAAACAGTAAAATTCCCGCCATTTAAATAATACAATAGGGGGTGGCCTCCCACGCCTTGACCACCGCCGCCGTCTCTACTTTAGGAGAAGAAACCTTTACCTGATATGATTGAAAACTGCATTTGGTAGAAAAATATACTCCAAAACTTTTTGTCCATAACTGTATAAAAATGTTATATGATTGTTTCTGAAGTACAAATTATGTTCATAATTTGGGTTGTAATATTACTAGTATACAGATAACTCAACAGTGCAACATTTCAACATTTCAACAAATAAAACTGCCAAAAGCCTGAGGCATAGACTATTAATCAAGCATCGTTTATGTGGATTATTTGAATTTTACATGACTTATGAATTTTAAATTTTGAATATACTGCTTGCCTGTCTTTTTCTAGGTTTTGCTAATGTTTTACTGGTTTTGTGGTAATCTGCAAAAGGGACGGGCTGTCTGTGAGGGAGGAATTGCGCGCTTAAACACACATACGTCCTCTTACGTTCGCATACCCCACGTCCTCGGGAGCACTTCAATGTACCCTCACGCTCTACGAACGAGTACAGCGAATAAAGAATCCCTCGTAATATCCCAGCGGCCCACGCAATATGCATTGATTAAGCGTTTCGTTTTAATTTAGTTCGACACGAAACCCCATGTGTGCCCTGGTCAGTGAACCTACGAGACTTAAAGTGATAGGCGAACATTGTGGAGCTTCAATTTAAAAAAAATTGTCAAACTTTAATATCTGAGCCACATAGTAGTGTTCAAATGGACAAATAAACACCCTAGAATACAAAAGTTTGGAAAGTTACACTGCCAATGGCAAGTTATACATGAATAAACAATAAAACTCGGGGCGAGTTTTATTAACCTAGGTGTACACACAGTAAGTCTATGGGAGGAAATGTGCAAGTGAATCTGGTCAACTTCCGATTTTCACTTTTTTAAAGCACTAAATAATCATTTTGAAAAACAATTTTTTCAGGGCTTCATTTTTAGACCTCATCAAAGACACTGGTAGCATGGGGAATCATGCGGCTCAGATTTTTTTAACTGTGGTAAATGTTAGCCAATACGTTTAAAGGGTAATTCGAACTCCAGTCACAAAATGTTATGAATCAAAGTGGGAAAATTAGAAAGACATGTCATGAAAACTCGGAGAACAATTGGGGAAATGTACAGACATGACATTTTCAAGGATAACACCACGATACCCTGATAATTCGAATATCTTATGAAACATTAACACAGAATGGACAATACTTTGGGTGAAAAATATAAATATGCAGCCGTTTGCAACATGTGAAGATTATAAACATTTTGATTTTTGAGGACATGTCACCTTCATACCTTATATTATAAAAATGATATTTGTCACTTTCCTTACCTTTGGGTTTTGTGATTTTTATCAGGGTATCGTGGTGACGAGTCACAAATTAAAAAAATGACAAAATCATGACATTCAATGTGACAAACTCTAGTGTGCTTTGTACACAATTGTCAATGCATGGGCACGCTTAAAACAAGGTGAGTGTTAATCGGCTTAAATCCTCATGTACCGAAATCGCAAATATGTACCACACAATACATGCGTTGTCCATAGAGCTGCAATTCCCATGCCACGTAAAGAGTTACTTAAGAAAGGTGTGAAGATACGTGGATAACACACATGATTGAATAATCAAGCAATAATGTATACTATTATAACCTGATTTGTCTATTTCTGCTGTAATAGTCCTATGATGATGACAATGGTGGTGGTGAAGTTGGAAATGATAATGATGATGATCATGATCATGATGATCATGATGATGATGGTGATGATAATGATGAAGATGAATATGATGATGATGAAGACGATGATGAAGATGATGATGATACTGGTACTGGTGGTGTTGATCATCATCATCATTACCATGATCTCTGATGGCATTATCATGATAGATATGGAGTGATGTTGATAATGACGACAGGGGGTAGTAGAAGTAGTAGTAGTACTAGTTGTAGTAGAAGTAGCAGTAGACGAAGTAGTAGTAGTAATAGTAGTAGTAGTAAAATAAGAAGTAGAAGTAGTAATAGTAGTAGAAGTAGTAGTAGTAGTAGTAGTAGTAGTAGTAGTAGTAGTAGAAGTAGTAGTAGTAGTAGTAGTAGTAGTAGTAGTAGTAGTAGTAGTAGTAGTAGTAGTAGGAGGAGGAGGAGGAGGAGGAGGAGGTGGAGAAGGAGGAGGATGGTAATGAAGACGCCAGTGTCCAATCTAAAGTGGGTGCATGCATTTCCCACACAAGTAGGCCTACTTATATACATGTCACTTCGTCTTCAAACGAATGACATTTTCCTTCTGCTTTATCTCTTCCAATCTTCGTGAAATATCTGCAGTACGTAATTTAGACGTTTCACTTAAATCTTATTTACTGCTGTTGGACAGGTCTAATTCTCTGGATTTCATCTTGAGTGTCCTTCTGAAAGAAATGACCAAAACGAGATAATAAACAGGCCTACTTCTACGTCCAGCTGAAAATTGATTTTTACTATTACTGGAAGCCCGCCACTTCGACTCATAATAACACAGACAATCGGCAACCCCATGACTTTTGCATTTGTCATTATTCCCAAATGCCGTGCGTTAGAAGCCTCGGCTCCTCCGCGGATTTCCATCCGAAAAATCCCTCGGTCTACGAGGCTTAGGCGTAAGAAAAGAAAAATAAACCCGTCAAAATCCGCGAGATTTTCATTCCAAATCTCTGTATATTTTCATCAGTATTTTTTTACAAACAGTTGAGTGGGGAGTATTCGGTGAGTTGTTGGCTAAGGGGCCTATGAGAATTATATTGAATGCATTCCTCTGCGCAGGAATACTATATTACAAAGTTTTCCCGCTCAAATTCTTCGTAGGCTGCAGCTACTGTTAAGTATGACGAGTTTGGGTTTACACCGTGGGTGTGAGGTTCGTGTACAGGTAAGCTCTGGCGCCCATTGTCCCTTAATACCCCCCCCCCCCTTCCCCACCTTGTTGCATGCCTTGAAACTCAACACCATAAATTCTCGTACACACAACGAACATCGCCTGCCGGGGCAATTGCGCGGGCTGGGTAAGCTTTTGATAGCGTCACGTACTCAGTGCGTTGCCAACTACCTCGTCCTGCGGCCGCCTGATGGTAAAACGGCCTATCTTGATTATAGCCGCTTTGAGAAAAATGACTTTACACTGGAAACATTGTTATTATCCCTTTCATGCATGAAGTATTTTGTATATTCGATTGTACTGATTGAATACAAAGATGCAAAATGAAATCTAATAATTGGCAATTTTTGTGCATACTTGGATGTTTGTTTTAAAATAGTATTTTTTTTTTGAGCTGATAGACTGTTTCAGGCCTATCAACATTTTGAGTCGATTTTGTGGATTTTGATCTTTATTATATGGTAATAAAGCTCGTTTCCACAAACATTGTTATTGATTTAAACAAATTACCAAAATGCACAAAATTGGTAATATATCAATATTTATGATTCCAAAATTTATATGGACCATATTTCAATAAATCAAAAGAACAGTGATGATTTTCAAGATCATTCTACCATCACATACCCACAATAAACCACATGATACCATGGTAAAAAAAAATGATGTATCTCGAAGATAAAATATTTTACCATGAACGAGGATTAATAGCAATGTGCTAGCTTGAAAGAGACCGTGTTAGCATTACAACTGAAGCAAGAAGGAGAAAAGGTAAAAGAGACAACGTAATTTTCTCCTAAACGAGGCATGATGACAAAATCTCAACAGTATCTTTGGAAAGAAAGCCCTCATATTACCCAAGAAGCATATTGAACTCATGAAATCAAACTTTCTAGTTACGCCGTTTTACCATCAAAAGACCGTCCACTAACTTCTTAGCAGGGATTATTTGCCCAAGACATTTCGCCTGCACACACGCACAGCGATCGCTCCATCACGTTCTTTTCATGCCGTCATGATCGTCATCTTTCTGTTTTTATTAGGTTTCATTTGATCAAATATCACTGCCATTTGCTTTTGGAACACTTATTTATGCGTGGTAGGTAGCTGAGATTAACTCAAGAAGGCTTGGGAGGGACGAATATTAGACGTTGCAGACACAAAGCAAATTATAGGAACATTCTGAGCGAGCCGATACATACTGCGATAATATTACAAACGAAATACAAAAATCAAAGCAAATTTACTTCAAAATTCCCAAATTTACAACGTTGTAGATGGTGTTGATCGAGTCATAGTATCGTTACAAAATAAAATAATTTAGTACCAAATTTTTCACTTTTACTCAAAATTTATTTTCAACCCATTTTCCATTTGGGTGTGGTTAAAATACAATGTAACAACAACAAATAAAACAAGTGCCCTGGAGGGCACAATGCTCACCTGAGGTCTCGCAAACTCTCTGTGGTGCCCATAGAGAAAACATCAATTATACATACGTTTGGCACTTGAAGAATGGTATCCAGGCACCAACGGAACTATTTAAACCAGTGGAAAAACTTTGCATCCCCATGATAAAAGCAAGGCCATAGCCATAATGTGTTTCGACCTAGTATGTTAGCATATGACCTTATTAACCTTTGACCTTCATATGTAACATTTTATCCCCTTATAACATTGAGGTCCCTGTTATACACCTACCATCCAAGTTTGGATACAAATGGGCTTGTTGTTGAAAAGGTACACAGTTTTGGGTCTTGTGGGTCATGCTCTGGGTACCCAAGAGGGCCAGGTGTAACATTTCTAAAACACTCTATCCTCTTACCAAAATGATCATTTATACCAAGTTTGGTGTGATTTCATTGATGTGCTTTAAAGAAAATGAGGTAAATGTAATTATTCTCATACCTCACCACCCCGCCCCCACATGTTGCCCTCCCTCTGGGCCAAAACTGGACCACCTTGGCATTGTCATGAGGATCATCAATTCATCAAATATAGAGGTATGTACTCACACAGTGACTAATTAGCTAAACTATTCCTGGATCTAGAGAAGAAGATGTTTGAAATGTGCCTACTTTTGGCCCTTTAGGACCCTGCCCCACGGGTCTAAGGAGGGCCATGTGTATCATCAGAGAACCCTTGAATCCCCATCCCCTAAGAATCATTCCTGCCAAGATTGGGCCAAATGAATAATGAGTTTTTAAGACGAAGATAAATATATGCAAAGGTTTACGCAGGACGCACGACGAACGACGCACGACGGTAAAAAATAAGATAGCTTGTCCCAAACAATTGCGTCACCTTCTCAAAATTGCTAAAAAGTGTTTGAATTTGTTCCCAATCCAATGACGTGTTTTTCACACTCTCATCATAAAACATGGCGGATTTGCCAATTTAAGAACTCAAAATAATTATTAAATAGACTTAAAATATTCATCACTCTACACCGCATGGGCCAAATTTGCTCAACATTTATTATTTTCTTTTTTTCTTATTGCCCTGTATTTTCTGAATGCACATATTTGTCTGGGTTCCATTCCCATTGAACGCTTCTATAAAGCACAATTTCCCAAGTCCGATGATATCAAATAACTAGCCATCTTATACAAATTCGACCTTTCGTGATAAATAGATAACAAGGTTTACAAAATAACATTTTTTTTGTATTCTGTGTCTTATTCAAGTTACAAATATTCTGGCTTACCAAGATACTGTCTATTAGTGTTTGGGGTATGTAATAACAGCAATCTACTAACAATAACGGAAACATGGGACATGAACATAACTGACGATAACGGTTGCTACAATTTACTGCATTATTAATAATCCAACTGCGATTCCAATAGTATGAAATAGGGCAATTTTACTTTCTCATTCGATATTAGGTGATGATTGTAGTTTCATTTCCTTCGTAGCTGGACAAAAATCTGATCTAAACGTTTCGACCTTAATTAGGGCCGTCATTTGTTTATTGTGGCCTCGTTCCAGAGTTTAGCCTCGTTCGATAATAGCAGTCACACTTATTCGCGGTATCACAGATGGCATAACACATAAATCCAAGAATGGACACTGTTTAATTAATATGTAGTCCTTGATAACATGGTAGTGTTGTCTTTGCGGTCCTAGGCGTGTTTGTCTCGTATTCACGCGACTAATTACTTTTCACTGTTATTACTGTGTCTCAATTCTTCTTCCAAACATGTTTGTTTTCACTGCAATTACAAACACATAGGGATCCTACCGCTAGACAAACAGGCCCTTTCTAATAGATGTGCGGGAATGAGTGCAGCCTGGGAGAGCAAAGGGGACCTTTTTTCATGTTGATTGGTAAGTAAAATATCAACAAGAAGCAATTTGAATAGATTAATAAATAAATAAAATAAATGAATAAACATATAAATAAATACATATATACATACATACATACATAAATAAATATATAAATATATAAATAAATAAATAAACAAATAAATAAATAACATCTCGTTACATTGGTTAATCGGGTAACGGGACATATCTACCCCTGCCACAATATTTTTGAGCTGATACCCGACATTTCGAAATGAACATTTTTATGTCTTAAGGTGTTAGTATTTGAGCAAAAATTATTTTATGCAAGCCTCTGGTGAAAACTTCTATCTTTTCCACCCTGTGTGACCAATATTACCGGTCAATATTCTAAATCATTTCCCATACTTTTCAATCGAAAATATTATATCCATTTGTTTTGTTTGTGACTTTATTGGGAACGTGGTTCTAAATAAGACAGCGAGATGATGTGTTTCACACGCCCCAAACTGACGATTGCTGAAGGGTCGTAATTAGAACTGCGGCTACTGCATTTCAAAGAAGCAGTTAAACAACGTCGTGTTGTTTTCTTTCGTGATATATAGAGGAAAAATGCAATCTATATAATTTATTTTCCTCAAAAGTAGTTGTGTTGTCAAAGCAGTGGTAGAAGAAGTAGTAGTAGTAGCAGTAGTAGAAATAGCAGTAGTAGTAGTAGTAGTAGTAGTAGTAGTAGCAGCAGTAGTAGTAGTAGTAGTAGTAGTAGTAGTAGTAGTAGAAGAAGAAGAAGTAGTGGCTGTAGTAGTGGTAGTAGTAGTAGTAGCAGTAGTGGTGGTGGTGGTGACAGTAGTAGTAGTAAAGGTAGTAATAGTTGTAGTAGTAGTAGTAGTAGTACTAGTAAAGGTTGTAGTAGAATTGATAGTAGTAGTAATAGTAGTAGTAGTAGTAGCAGTAGTGGTAGTAGTAGTAGAAGTAGTAGTAGTAGTAGTAGTAGTAGTAGTAGTAGTAGTAGTAGTAGTAGTAGTAGTAGTGGTGGTAGTAGTAGTGGTGGTAGTATTAGCAGTTAGCGGTAGTAGTAGTAGTAGAAGTAGTAGTAGGGGTAGTAGTAGTAGTAGTAGTAGTATAGTAGTAGTAGTAGTAGTAGTAGTAGTAGTAGTAGTAGTAGTAGTAGTAGTAGGAGTAGTAGGAGTAGTAGTAGTAGTAGGAGTAGGAGTAGTAGTAGTAGTAGGAGGAGTAGTAGGAGTAGTAGTAGTAGTAGTAGTAGTAGTAGTAGTAGTAGTAGTAGTAGTAGTAGTAGTAGTAGTAGTACATGTAGTAGTAGAAGTAGTAGGAGGAGGGGTAGGGGTAGGACGAGTAATAGTAAAGCGCAGTAATGGTTGGTGGTGATGTTTGCGGTGACGGTGGTGACGAAATAATAGTCCCAGGAAAACAATTCTCGTTCCGTCAAACCATGTAACTAAGGTGCATAATGTACATAATTATACACTACTTAATATTGCAGTGAAAAGTTACTTGCACACATGTAGACTACTCAATATTGCATGGAGAGCTTATTTCAAGTTCACGGTTATATCATATTACGAGCATCGGGATATGGTAACCTACCATTCGTACTTTGAAGGGGTTTGATCTCA
>JZLH01S0508272.1:21917-33349 GCA_001188425.1 Eucidaris tribuloides
CCTTATGCATTGTTTTCGTTTGCCTCCCCGTGAACCGAATGCCTCACAGAATGTGTGAAGTAATCCATTAATCTACGCAAATTACATGATTTCTCTGGAAATTCTTCTCTGAAGTATTTGTTCCTACAAAAGTGTGACCTGGCATTATGAATTTAGCATTTGACAGTGGAAACTACCTTGCTGCGACAGAATATAAATATACAGCTAGAAACGTATTTTCGCATTTGTGTCACTTTACTTCTCTAGCGTGTCTTCTAAAAACTTCTACACTCTACAGCCTTTTGCGAGCTTACACTAACCAAAATACATGTGCTAATCCAACTGATAGAACGCATTATTCCCACAACATCGCCTACCATACTTCAAAACATAAGACTGAATAACTTCCCCTTCGCTGCTCTCATCTCAATTTCCTTCTTCAGGTTCGTAATCGGTCAATGATCTATTCTCAATGGACAAACTGTTCTCAATCCATCCTCATCTCTCATCATTGCAAATCTGTGTATCGTACTGCAGACACGACACACTTTTTTCTCATCAAAATACCAGTAAGAAACGATTATAAATTCTGGAACGAGCTATCTTTATTTTAAACTTATCGAGAGAAAATGCGATGTTTGACATTGCATTTACGTTAACGAAAATTAAGGAAATTCTGATTTATATCGACAAAATTGATCCGAGAAGTCTGTGGATAGAATACTAAGCTCATCGCTAATGGCAAAGGTCGAATTCCTTACACGAAATGTCAAAGAACACGCATTCCATGCATTCGCATTGGCGTAAAACGTACATTACCGTGGCGGATATTATAACGAATGTGATATAAAGATTACCGAATGCCGAAAGAATACTATGGGAATGATCAGGGCTTCATATAACCTAACTCTTTGTTAGCTGATATAGAAAACCCCAAAACACATCCCCAACAAATCAAATTCCGTCATCATCATTCCACCATCATCACCATTACCATCATCATCATTACGATCATTATCTTCTTCTTCATCATCATCATCATCATCATCATCACCATCATCATCACCATCACCATCATCATCATCTTCATCGTCACCGTTATCACCATTATATTCACCACCATCAGCATCATCATCATCACCATCACCATCATCATCATTATGATCATTATTATCATCATCATCATCATCATCATCATCATCATCATCATTATCATCATCACCATCACCATCACCATCATCGTCATCATCATCGTCATCATCATCACCACCATCATATTCCCCACCATCATCATCACCGTCATCATCGTCATCACCATCACCATCACCACCATCATCATCATCAACGTTATCATTGTATCTACCTTGAAGACATCCGTGTAGTTTAAAGAGTAGAAAATTATATTGACTTAAGTTAATTTACTGGTTAATTGTTCGGTGTGGTATTCCTCGAATTGTAACTGCAAATAACGGCATGTTTACGGTAACATACTACAGATAAATACACTATTATACATTAGCGATACATTTTACTGTAAAAATACACAAATACATTGGATTCTTTCATCAATTTACGAGTAACCGAGCCACAATCAAATTATCTTGAGTAAAAACCCCTTTCCCACTCATGTCATTTATGAAATAACACATCAATTTTATTCTTTTGCAGCAAAGAAATTCTTTTTGCCACACGTCGATCTGCGCTGCCTTCTTCTTGCTTTGCGGTCACGATGCCCGTAAAATTTAATCAAAAGATTAACCAGAATAAGACCATTTGCAAGATCATAAATTATGGCATAAAGCTGGCTATGTCTATATGTCTCTGACATTTATTACATCATAAAATCTACAATGTCCTATACGAAATAAGAAATGCTTACAGGTGGGCTTTGTTTATAATGCACGTCCGTGGCCGTAGGCTTACGATGGAAATTATAGCTGAACCCATAACCTAAGTAATTTGAATATACCTATCGCCTCCAAATGGTTTTAGCCCTACGGCTGAAAGAAGATACTACCACACTAGACGTCTGTAATTTTATAAATTTTATATATCACCCACGTTGAAAATTAAAAAGAATTTTCGCGTTCTTTATTAGTGCGTCATGTATGCTAGTTGAGAAAAGGAGAGCGACGTAAGCATTTTGCAAACACTGACTGAGGCTATGATTTTGCCTTATTCCTCCCAAACTAATCGATGTTTTTGACAAGCGAAATTTTGAAAGTGCAATAATTACACGGCAAGAACTGTGATAAATCAAGTAAACGCCTTTCTAAACACAGTTTTGTAAACATTTTCAGCGGCTAAACATCCTTTGTCAAATTATTGAACATCGGTTTTTATTTTTTGAACACAAAATGTTACAAATCTAAATACACATTTTGTAAATACATCTTTGCTATGCTATCACTTTCCAAAAACAAATGTTGCCTTTTCTCCTTAAAAAAATTTTGAAAGTGCAATGATCACGTGTATAATAAGTGCAGTGAAGAACTTTTGGTTGTTGTTCAAATTGAAAATGCCGCATGAATGCTGTGTTTGGTCAATATTTTTAATGGCTCTATTTATTTCGATAACTTACTTTGTGAAGGCCTAGGATCCGCTTTGATGAATTGCGGGAAAGGTTTTTCTTTGAGTTTTTTTTTCCATGCGAATACGCATGGACAAAATAACGATAACTAAATACGCGATCTTGTGTAGTGAACGTGTAATGTACCTGCAAACTTCATACCGTATAAGGTAGGACGTATTTTATATCAAATAATACTTCTTTAGCCTGATAAAATCTGAAAAATATAATCTCTGTAGATTACGTTTATAAAATAATAGTACGAATAAAGTTTCAAACTAATTTCAATTTTAATTAGCCATTTTTTAAACCTTCAAATAGGTATTTTCTCTATTCTTTTCTTTGCAAATTCAGTGTAACCACAGTGAAGGGCCATATACAAGCCCAGTATTGCGCTTAACGTGGTTCCGAAATATAATGTTGGATGCATATTCAAAGTTTCTTAAATTGTATGCCTGTTTTACACAATGCAACAGTATGCTGCTTTTTACGAGGAAATTATTTGAATTGAACAAAGTGAAATTGAAATAGTTGGAAAAAAAATACACCAATACTAATGGCTCTTTTTTTTAGTGTCCTACTGGAACTATTTTCTTCTTTGATCATTTTGGGGATCCGATCGCAATATCGTGTTATAATAGTGTATATGGCTAAGATTAAAGACGCGAATTCATTTCTTTGTGTGATTACTATGACATTTTACCATCCCTACCACGGACAGATAACATCGAATTAGACCTGCAGACGATAATACAAAGAGACTCGTCGACACTTGAAAGACGGAACGCACAAAATATAGTCACCGCCTAGGCGTCTACGAGATAAGATCTTTATTACAAAGTAATAATATGTTCCCTCTCTCTTGTATGAAGATGTATTATGTCAGATATTGGACGTATATCTCATTTGATAGGACGTTATGCATTACGATACCACAAGGTCGCACAGCCCCAGCTTTTATCCGGTAGCCACCGCTCTGGCGCCGGTGCGCCCGGCCGTACGGTCCGCTGCCCTCGCCACCAAAAGCACTTCCCGCGATGTACACACACAAACACTCAGAATTTACACATCGGTGCACAGTGCTGTGCAAGGGACGAGTGGAGGAATTTACTTTTTGAGCTTAATGCACAGATATTTACAAATCAATCAAATGCAGTCGTCATAAATATATTTTCAGCGTGGCAATACGGCGCGGCAATGGACGGATATCGATCGCTACGGCTTGAATTTGATGTCGCTGTAAGTGCACGAGTAAACGTATTGCGCTTACCCCGCAATTAAGTGCACGATCTACTGTAAAGATTTCGAAAACTTGCAATTCCGTGTAAATTGATTGTAATGTGTGGCGTGGAAATATAATCATTCACTTGCACAACAATTAAACTTAACCACGTACAACAAAGCATTTCTGCACATGTCGAGTGTATTCCATCTAGTATAAATCATTTCGTAAATAACAGCTGTACTAAGTATTAAAATTATTTTTTTTTTCGCCGGTCTTTCACCATGAAATGTTCTTGTTGCTCGGCTTATTTTTGTTTTACTTATTTTTGTTATTATTCTACGTCTTATTTTTTTTTAATTCTTCATGTATATTTCTCCTTCTCCTTGTTCTTTGACTTCTTCTACTATAACTACAAATATACTACTACCAGCAGTAGTACTACGAGTACTATTTCCAGAAATATACTGCTACCAGTAGTAGTACTACGGGTACTATTTCTAGAAATATAGTACTACCAGTAGTAGTACTACGAGTAATACTACTACTACTACTACTACTACTACTACTACTACTACTACTACTTCTACTACTACTACTACTACTACTACTACTACTGCTACTACTACAACTACAACTTCTATACTACTACTACTACTGCTGCTGCTACTACTACTACAGCTACTACTAGAAGTAGTTCTCCTTTTCTTCTTCTTCTTCTTCTTCTTCTTCTTCTTCTTCTTCTTCTTCTTTTCTTCTTCTTCCTTTGCTTTCTTTTCTTCTTATACTTCATCATCATCATGTCCGTAATCATCAAAATCATGATCATTGTCATCACCATCGATATCGTCATCATCGTCACCATTATCATAACAATAACAATAAATCATTATTATAATCACCATCGCCACCACTATAATTTGGCTCCACTTTTACATTTTAAGAAATTGATGGAAGGCGTCCCAGTCCTGTGCCAATTCAAATGGTCTTTTTCCATTGCGTTATGTTGTCTTTCATAACTTCCCCTTTTCCTTCGGATCTTTCCTGTCAAGAGCTATTGTTATCATTTGTCTTGTCTCGCAATGTGTCCGAAACCTCCCATTTATTATATTCTACACATTATTACCGTTTCCAAATTATTATTCTTTTTACAATTTTAACTCTACTTGATCCAGTAATTTTCATAACATGTACATCATACGTTGGCCAACTTGTATAATATGCCATGTCAAATGTGCTCACTCTCTCATTTTTAATCAGTTTGTTTTGTTTTGCTGGTCGTGCAAAAAGGGAAATACAATCATATGAGAGTTATATTGAAAATAATCCTGCTCTCATTATATTACCTTGAATACCTAATAGCGATCGCGTGGCAGTTGTAACAACAGTGGCATGTTAATTTTATCTCGAAGCCTGTTTTGATATTTGATTTTTATCCTATAAGTCAATCACTGATGAATCTTATAGTCTTTACATTCGATCGGGTCTTTTCGTGCACTTGATGATATTTCTCTACTTTCTTTTCTTAAAGTACAAAGTGTCAACAGTACATCGGTTATTTTCATTGCGTACGGGAGTGACGCACTTTTCCGTCCGCCGCCATCCACCAACAAGAACGTCAACTTCACCTCGGCAGGCAAAGTTTATTCAGCCTCGGTGTATGGTGTGAATATCAACGACGTAGAGGGCGCCATCACATTGGACTTCACTGAAGATAGGGTAGGGCATCATAGGCCTTTTTTCATTTACGTTTTACCCAAATACTTTTTGTTAACTCTTCACATTTCGCAGAATCAATTTTGCAAGACAACTTTTAACCCATTAAATTAGTGCCAAAATGTAAAGAGTATGGCAGTAAAACAAAGCACAGGTGCTGCCTTTTACTGACTGGTAGATTTGAATTAGATCATTATATTCCTACAAATCTGAAATTTTATTACAGAAATTTGTGTGAAGTAAAAAACAAAACAACAACACATGCATCATTTCTATTTTGTCGATATCTATTTTGTTTTGTTGAAAACATAGCATTACATATTTCATTCTAAGCCACCAAATTTTATTTCTTACAAGTCATTTCTAAATCTTACAATACAAACAAATAATACATCGGTACAAATAATGTACTTTTTATCTGCAGCTGCTGTGCACACAATTTTACCAACTTGCATATTATAAAACGTCATTGCTGTTCAAAGTTTAGCCTTTTGACATGGCCCTCTCGCTATTATGGGCGAGCGAAGCGAGCCAGCCGAGCGCGGCTTCGCTCGCCCGTAATACAGCGAGAGGGCCTTGTCAAAAGGCTATTCAAAGTTGGGATTGCTCTTCGAAAGTTGCTAAATGTCTCTCAGCTTTTTTTCTACCCGTTTACCAATTACTACTTTTCGTGCGAAAACAACTCTTACTAGAAATAAAAGGATACAAAAAAAATAATGCGTGTCCAAATCTCAGTCAAAATGCCTTCATAAACTGCAAGAGTTTCTCCGAGCAAAATGAACTACTTTTTCTTTTAATTAAAAAAATAATTTCGACAATGATGGTCTCTATTGTTATCATAGATTAAAGGTAAATGACATAGATTGGGGGTAGCCCTCCCGGGGGTCGCTCTCCACACGGCCAGCTACGCACCCGCGTCCAGAAAAAGCGTCGTAAACATGGTAAAGGGTCCCTTGTCCAGCCCTCGGGCGTCGTCGACGTCTTTTGGAAAAAGTGTAGCTTTTTCAGCATCGTTCGCTGGCAATCGCCACTTAGGGTAGCCTTTTCTCACATGTCACGCCATTTTGGGATACTAATTTGGTTACATAGATTACGCCATTTAGGGGTGCAATTTTTTTGTGGATCTAATAACATTTCCAACATAAACATTTGATAATTAGGAGAATTACTTATGAATTGTTAAGTAAACCTCTTCGGGTTGCGCAATGTACAGTAATGTTTTAGATGAGAAGGACACTTGGACGGGGTATCAAATTAGTTGATTTCACTGTTTACGCCACTTAGGGTATCAAATTAGTGGATTCCCTGTTCACGCCACATAGGGTATCAGAATAAGTGAATTTCCTGGGAGTCACGCCACTTAGGGTAAGTTTTCTGATGTGTTACGCCATTTAGGGTTGCAAATTTGGTTATATAGATAACGCCGTTTAGGGTGCTTTTCTGAGGTTGTTAGACACGGTGGTGTGAGGATCTCAGGGCGGCTGCTGGAGGGGAGCCGAGCCCCCCGCCGCCCTAGCGACTCCCGACCCCCCTCCCCCCCCCCCCCCCCGCCGAAGGTAGTCTCAACTTAGGCTGAATACTACTCTAGAATATAGGTAAACTATGCAAGGATTCTCCTGTGAAAATCTTGTAGTCAAACGTTGACTCATTCTAAAATAAACGATGTCAATATCACTCGTAGCACGGAAACCAGCTGTGTGGCTCTCTATGGGGCTTATTTTTATCGTCCCCAGATAAAATTAAGATTTTCCTATGTTTATGCTTGATTCTCCTTAAGTAAACAAATTACAGACAAATTCTCCCAGGTGGGAGATCCACTCCTGCTAGTATAGTTGGTATATATTTCAACTCATTTGGTTCTTGAGGCATTTTCAATTGCAATTTTGGCAGAATCCGGTGGCAGATTTAGATTACACATGCGTTTTCTGGAATTTTACCCTGGGAGACTGGTCCGACCAAGGATGCTATCAAGCCGAGGACAACCCTCACCAACCTGTCTGTAAATGCAATCATCTCACAAACTTTGCTGTCTTGCTGAGTCCGGTAAGACTCCTGACACTATGTTTTGTTTGTATGTCTGTCTGTTTATTTGTTTATTTGTTTATTTGTTTTTTTCGTCTCTGAAAGCCACAGGCCAACAATGACCACAGTTTAAAAAATGTGAGCTACATAATCCTCCATGCTCCCGATGCTGTAAGTGTCTTTGATAAGGTCTGAAAATGAAGCCCTTTCAAAATGATTATTTAGTGCTTTAACAAGTGAAATCGTAAGTTGACCAGATTCACCTGCCCATTTCCTCCCATAGACTTACTGTGTGTAGATCTAGGCTATTTTGTACTTGGCCGAGTACTAATTGTCTATTCATTCATATCTTGCCAGGAGCAACATAAGTTTCCAAACTTTTGTATTCAAGGTGTTTATTTGTCCATTTAAACACTACGACGTAGCTCAGATAGCACAGGTAGACATAAAAAAAATAAAAAATTAAGCTCCACAATGTGAGCCTGTGTTTTTAAGGATAATATCATGTCACGATTTACAAACATGTGTAACGCAATATTGACAGGTATCACAGATGCTGCTGGTGGTGCTACTATCACTACTATAGCAACTACAACAACTAACATCATGCACTACCACTTCCACTACTACTACTGCTTCCACTAGTACTACTACTACTTCTACTACTACTACTACTGCTACTACTTCTACTACTACTACCACCA
The DNA here is from genome assembly GCA_001188425.1 of Eucidaris tribuloides. Classification (NCBI taxonomy): domain Eukaryota; kingdom Metazoa; phylum Echinodermata; class Echinoidea; order Cidaroida; family Cidaridae; genus Eucidaris; species Eucidaris tribuloides. The sequence continues at coordinate 30,130 of JZLH01S0508272.1, forward strand.
CCACCATTTCTACTACCTGTACTCCTACTACTACTTGTACTATTTCTACTTATGCTACTACTACTACTACTAAACTGTCATCTTTACTGCTATTATCCTCATCACTGTTATCGCTTTGTTCCTCATGCTACAATACAGACTGGAACCACCAAAAACGCTGCAATTAATATTGTGAGCCAATTAGGATGTGCTGTTTCCATGGCGTGTCTGATCGTAACATTAGTCATCCTCGTATCACGCAAGTAAGTTAAGTATGTATAACTTAAAGGCAGGCATCTCTTTCGCATGCCTAAAATACAATGGCATTTAGAAGAAAATGCCACGTGGGAACCTTTAGCAAAATTGTGAAGCTAGAAACTCAGTTTAAGTGGAATTATAGTGACCGTTAGACTCTGATTTGATTTTTTTTCTGGCGAGAGAAAAATTTCACAACGGAACGTACACTAACCGGCGATTGTTTTTCTTTCGCATTTTTCAGATTCTCGGTAATTACTGACCCCCATATTTCACAGACATGCACTTCATCAATAGCCTAAGAGCATGGGTTATTTTTATCTGGTCTGCGGGGATGTTTGCAAATGAGATCCACTGCCTTTAACGCCCGTAGTTGTAACAACCTTTGCTATAGCTAGATATGGAGGAAAGTTTCCACACGTTTCTGATCTTCTAGTCGGCAGAGCAGAACTTAATCCACATATCGCGAACGTTTACAAAGTGCTGTGTGTGCTTTTTGCTTGAAGCTCTGTTTTGGAGATAACGATCGATAATGCATTCTTTATGCTGTTCTGCAGTTGGTTCCAGTCTCGAATTATTTTGGAAAAGAAAGAAGTTTTGCATGTATCTGTTCCTTCAAATGGAACTAAAATGTGGGCGTCGTTAGCTCTTCTTATTCTACTGTCGGTGGAGTAGGTGATATACATTTTTTTTTATCGTACACAAACTGTCTGGACGTAATCATATCGAATCAATGGCCAATTGGTATGATGTCCTTGTTCTACACACAAAAAACACTCTCTGTCATTTTTCTTTTCATTTTTCACAAAAGTAGTAACGTAATAGGAAACGCAACTCCTTGTCTATACAGTTTCTCTCTTCACTAACTATGTGGGGTATAAACAGAACTGCATTAATGTAAACCCTCTCATAAACATTCTCTGTATTCATAATGACAAGCCTTTTCACCTTTGTCTCCACTTTTATATCGAATAGTCACACATTCTGCATTTCCTCTTATTTATTTGTTTATTTATTTATTTATGAATGTATTTATTTATTTATTTATGAATTTATTTATTTATTTATTTATTTATTCATTTATTTTTTGTAAAATCAACATAATTTCGTCGTGTGCCGATTTGAAGAGAGCGCTAACATAAAACATGATGAATTCAGTTACGGGCCTTCGTATAAGAACGTGACGATGTGTTATGTGTAAACATTTAACCTACGTGCAATTAATTATACTAAAATTTGTGTAAAGTGTATCATGCAAGTTAAGAAAATAACAGCTTATATTTTAGTAAAATGTGTGTCGACAGTCTTTCACTGTTCTTCTGTTGCCTCCACATGCAAAACGAATCCAATAAATTTGAATTAATGTTTCTTATCAACAATTTTATATTTATTTGCTCCAGACGTCTTCGTTCATCACGACCGCGACGAATCCTGATCCAGTTTAGCATCTCTTTGATTTGCCTTTACGCCGTTTTCTTGTTTGGAGTCGAACATGCGACATGGACTGTGGAAGGTTGTAAATTTGTGGGGGCGCTCTTGCACTATTTCTTGCTGACCTCCATCGCCTGGATGACTGTGGAAGGCGTTAACATGCATCAGATGCTGGTACGGGTGTATGACTCCGGTAGCACCAGAAAGTTCATTTTAAAGACAGCTCCGTTGGCTTGGGGTAAGAGATTAAATCAGCAATCTTCTGCCTTGGTAAATTTTAATTTTGTTCTAGTCAAATAGCTTCATAGCATGTATGTCCTTTTGGGGGTAACGGTAGAATCATTTGCTTTGTTGTTGTTGTTGCTGTTTACAAAGATGAAAATATGAACAATACCCATACAAAATACCAAGGTCTGGAAGGCCACACAAAATGTTTTCTGTAACTCAGTTACGTTATACTATCATTACTTTAAATAATGATGCAAAGTACAGATATGGGACTACATTTAATTGGTTTGGATTTTTTTGTCTCTTTTGTTAATAGAACAACATATGCTGACTTACTCATACTTGGTTAAAAACTCAATTATAGTAACAGAATTGGAAGAACCGACAAAAAGGGCTAGCCAACTATCTTCTCTGAAACCAGGGAAGGATTCTGGTCCGGACCAGTAGATTTATCTGGGTCAAGCGGCAAGAGAGCCGGTGAATAATCTTGGGCTTAAATGTGACACTTGGAGATTGCACTTAGGTCTTACAGAGAATTTTAGCCTTTTTGTTCTAGCTGTAATGTGAGCAATAGTCTTATTTTCCCAAGATGAAACCACTCAGCAATTAGTTGGGACATAACTAAAGCATGTTTACAAATAATTATGTTAAACAAAAAATACCTCTCAAGTAATGTTTTATTTCACTCAGAAATTAAACTGTCACGTCGACAATAGCCTAAAGGAGGTAAGCAGAATAGGTTACCACAAATTGTGACCCCTTTTAAAGTATTGCTGGGTGATGAAACTCTAAACATGGCGTGGATATGCAGTAGTAATGCAACTGAAGAAACCAAGAATTGTCGCAACGCCATTTCTTGATTTTCTAATTAAATATATCATTTTGGTACAAGTTGGTACAAGTTCCACACCACGTACTGTGTCAGAGGCGTCGATCGGGGGGGGGGGGGGAGTAAAAAAATCATAACATGCAATGCAAATAAATGGTTTAAAAAGCATTGGGAAGCACTATAAAACCATTAAACATGTCATAAAAATACTATTAAACAAACTAATTTGTCAAATTTTCGGCGCGCTTTGCGCACAAAATTCTGTATGACAGTTTGGCGCGCTGAGCGCGCTGAAAATTATGGACATGTTTTCACTTTTGCCCCCCCCCCTCCAATCTGAAACATGGATCGACGCCCCTGTATTGTGTACATAATTCCCCTTTGTAGGAATATACCAAACACCAACACTGATCAACCCTGCATAACTTTCATAACACAAACGTGCGTCATAGATGGCTTACCCCCTCCTCTATCTCTCACTCCTTTGCCCAGGAATCC
>JZLH01S0508317.1:3619-19093 GCA_001188425.1 Eucidaris tribuloides
TTATAGGTTTACTCGACAAGAGAATGCACACTAAAGATCAGGGAAGAACAATTACACAGACATATATATTTTGTCCCATTCAAATGCTTTAATTAAATCAATAAATAATGCAAATTGTAACTTAATGTAAGCATTCAAATTGACTTGATTGCGGTACATTGCACCTTATACTCTATGGCATCTTGCAAAAAAACATGTGGCAAATACATACAAATGTGCATTCCATATATCACAAAGCAATACGGTTTTAAAATTATTTTTTTCCATTTTCTCGTAACAACGATTACAAATTTTGAATTAATACAGGACGGTCACTTCCTTAGAATACGTTCATTGCACACACACTTAATTTTACAACAATATTGCAACAACAAATGATTACTTCCTGCGTGATCTTAGGATGCTGTAAGTATACCAGCAAGTTACGAACTAATTCAAAAGAAGAAAGGATGATCGATCAATATATTTTATATCCAACCGTCGTAAAGCGAAAAAAATAGTGAAGAATTTCGTAATTTGTACATGTCCATACATTGTTACGTACGCGGTTTCATCTGCTGGCGTGATTATGGCAAGTTGACCATTGCGTTATGTTTTTTTTTCAGTGACTGTGTACTCTAATTCAATCATTTTGCTTTGAATTCCAAGTAAATTGCAGTGATTTTGTGTTTAGTAAATTTCACTTTTCTGAAGGGACTATTCATGACCAACATATGTAGTCATTCCATTAAGAGTGCAATTAACTAAACAAAATCACTAGTATATTTCATTCTGAATTCAAGAGTTATACAGTGCGTCCCAGAAAAAAAAACCAGATCCTTAAAACAAAGACTTATTGTGCGTGTGATTGAAAAAAAAAATATGTTCAGGACAAACTTTGACTTATGCTCTCTTAAATGACATATTAAGCAAACTATTTCTTCATGCATCTCTCAGTGCCGTGACTTTAATTTGATTTTAAAAATAAAAAATAAAATAAAAACCATTTGCTACACTTCTTAGCTTTGATAATGTGCACATCAGGAACAGAAAGAGACGGACACACGCTGTGCACAGTGTCAAATTAAAAAAGCGTAGCAAATGGTTTTTAACATTAAATTTTCTAACTGAGGGATGCATTAATAACTAAGTTTGCTTGATATATCATGTAAAAGAGCATAAGTCAAATTTTATTTTGAACATGACTGTGTTTTCATAATACGTCCCAATGCTTCTGCACAATAAGCTTTTGTTTTAGGGTTCTGTTTTTTTCTGGGACGCACTATATGTACACCCATTCTGTTTTCAAATGGTTTGAAGGTATATCAACATTTACATTTTGGTGGCGACTTGGAAATTTCAATTTACAATAATGAGAACGATGCGGATTTGACTTGGGTTGTACTTTTTTTAAAAGATATCAACGCTGCCTGAAACTCCAAACATTAACAAGTTTCGAAGTAAAATGCGATGATCTTTGGCTGGTGTCCTTTTGGCTTTTGACTGAAGACAAAAATGCGTTGCTCCTTTTTTATGGTTTCTTTCTTCAAGGTAAATATGTCGTGTTTTGCGAGAATGATATGGCTTCACGGCTTGGATTTGGCCTGAATCTGAATTTTAAGTGATTTGGTTTGAACACACGAATTTAACGGACAGTGAGGATGTGACGCTGTGGTGAACAAGAGACTTCTTTTGATTCACATTGCACAAAATTGATTAAAGATTATGTTCTTGATTTGCACACACAACAAGGTCAGCGATCAATTAAATCCTGCTGAAGAAAGATATATAGTACAGACAGGGTGAATGGTTGGGCAATAATCAAATTCAGAATCGTCATCTTATTTGAGATAAAACGGACCGCATTTTCACGAAAATTTTCTTTTCATCCACAAGACTAGTGTGAGAGGTGAAGCTTAATTGTAAATCATTGCATTGTGTATGATTGTTAGCTCATTTGTCAGATGAGCTTATTTCGGGGTTTATATATCAAGAACACAATCTGAATATACATCGACATATATCAGCATGTTTAGAACATTCATACAGTACTTACGTTAACTACAATAATAAACTTGGTGAATTCACACTGGGATTCTAAATCGCTGTGCGACAAATTGTAACCGCCAGTGTCACTTGAACAACTTCAAGACCATTTATCATCTTGATCTCAAACTTTGGTTTCAAACATCACACACATAAACAGATACCTGCCAGTGATAAAGCAATTAGAGACATTACGATTCTACCGATTCTTTAAGTTTATGCAAAGGCAACTGCTTCATGCTAGTTGTCCGACCCCGTTTCAGGAATTTCATCTCTTTCATGTCGTGGAGGTTCTCCGCCGTCATCCTGCGATCTCGTTTTAGCGTCTGATGAAGCGAGTTTATCAGGTTGTCTTGGTAGATCGTCACCCTCCGTTCATTCCTCAGAGCAGACGGCTGCCTGTACGGCGGGGGACTTCCCGACTCAGCAAGAAAGTCTACCCCAGTCTGCTGCTTAGGTGGCACGGCCGATATCAGTCTGTCCGATAGCAGTCTGGACAATTTTGGCGCCACAAGCCTGGAAGCGCTTACCTCTATCTCTGGAAAGGCCTCGTGCTGATATTCCACCGCCATAGTCCTGTTTGTGTGTTCGATACAGTTGGCGCAAACTCTCTGTCCTAATACCTCGCAGTAATGGAGCTGAGTATTTTCCTCATGAACATCGGCTTGATCAGACGGCAGTATGTGTTTGTACTTCTTATTCGATAACAGCATCTTCCCTCGCAGCCCGTTGTGCATCCAGTGATATTCGTCGCATATGGTGTTGGCCGTTGGCAAGCGACACCTCGATTGGTGGCGCCCTTTCCCTGGTCCTTCCTTTCGCATACCGCTGATGTGTGCGCTGAGTGGGAAGCCGGTCACTTTTCGGATGTAGCCCTTCTCAGCACGCCAACCGATATCTGCCAACTCCTTGGTGATGGCTGCCCTTTGGCCAGGTAATGGAAGACTGTGCAAAATTAAAAGCGATTTATTTAAAATGAAATGACAGTAACGTTTTGTCATTCATTGTACGCACTACGCAGTCTAATCACACCTTATTAGATGACGATGATAATTGTCATTAATCGTGTGATTAAGTTTTTGTTTCTGACTATACACGGATTTTATAAAATAATTGAAGTAAATTAGTTTCGATGTTACACGGATGTGATGATTTCCCTTTTTTTGCATGCATATCTGATAACTATGCACTGGCTACATGGTAAAAGTGTATACACTCAATTTTCTTCATGGCCAACACTACGTTCCTTCTTTTTGTGTTTTTTTTTCATTTTTAACATTTCAGCCTCAGTTCAGTTCAGTTAAGTTTTATTTCTGTATTCCAATACCGTTACGATATAACAATAAAATATGAAGTAAATGGTTTACATTTTTTGTAAATTTAAACAGAACTAGACTTGCGTGCAAAGTACTTTTTCAATGACACAACTCATTACCAGCATATTGTGACTTTATGGGACATTTTTTTTTATCAGTGCAATGCAAATCATATAGGACAATTATGCATTCAAGGGTTCGAGAAGAAACTAACTATGGCATATTACGATCTTCATACCGGAAAATAATCAACTGCAGGTGCGTAGATATAAAAGGGCATATCTAATACATGTATTAAATTACGGAATAGAATGATTGATGTACCTTCTTTCCTATTAATATTTTGCTGGTACCAATGAAGAGTATGGCACGCAATCTTACAATAAAACGCCAGACTTTTTATTTGTCTATAACTGCTTTGCAATTCAAACACACATTTTCCTTCAATATTTCATTTTGCCATTTTTTATCACAATATGCTCTTCCGTTTTCAATTTCATTTTCTTCTAGAGGTTTGCATTTTTCTGAAGTTTGCTTTTATGTAATTATAGACACCTTCCACAAAGATAAACTCTACATAATGCACCTGCATATTTTACGTCCATTTTGATTATGTATTCACGGATAGGCGATTTTCTATTTTGATGGCATTTTGTTTATTTTATGCGTTATTTGATTGTTTAATTTGATTTTATATGATATGTATTTTGTTTTGTCATTTTAGGCCTCCATCATTTCAAGCTTATTGCTTAGTATGCGAGATCTGCCGCATATTATTAATCATTATTATTCCACCACGTTTCCACAAATTAAAATTTTGGTTAATCATCTTAATTATAAATCTAGGAAATAAACCATTATTACGATCATTTCTAATAATTTACCATTACACGCGAAAAAAGTTTACCTGTCTTTTAACAACACATCAAAATGTATTGTATCATAACCAATATAATGTCAATATACTACTATATCATAATCATTTTGAATTATTGAACATGTGTAAATGATAACAAATTTTACTAAACCAAAAGACAAAGAAAAAAAACAAAACAACCCTTCATTTGATGATACAAAATGCTTTCTTCAGTGGGGGTGAATCGTACAGTAAGATATTACAGCTTCTGCCAACCTTGTGATTTTGCTAGCTAATTTTCGTCCACTCCTGTGGACTTTCTCAAGTCAACTGAATTATTTCCACCATTGAAAATTGCCTGCTGTTTAGAGATCAGTGGAACATGCATTGGTGATAATGTGTACTCAGAAACCCTATTGAGTGCTGGTTTAGTCTTTTTAATCCAAATTACCTCTCCTGAGCTTTGTAAGCCAAAAGCTTCTTTCAAAATCAATTATTTGTGCACCATCCCAATCAGTGTTATGTTCATTGTCAAAGGCATGTTCAGCGATGGTTGAAGGAGAAAAAAAAATCACTATAAGACAGATTGATCCCTGTTGAAGGAACATAAAAGAACCTTTAGACTCAATAATCCTATCCTTTCCGCCATTTCAGCTGGACATGTCTTTGACACTGGACATAACGATTGGGATGTGCACAAATAATTGATTTTAAAAGAAGCTTTTGGCCTAGGAAGGTCAAAGAGGCCATTTGGATTAAAAAGACTAAACCAGCACTCAATAGGGATTCTGGGTACACATTATCACTAATATATGCTCCACTGATCTCTAAACAGCAGGCAACTTTCAACGGTGGAACTAACACAGTTGCCTTGAGAAATCCACAGGAGTGGACGAAAACTAACCAGCAAAACTCACAAGTTGGTAGAAGCTGAAATTTCTTATTGTAACATTTTATTTGTATCAACTACGACAAAGTGCATTGTATCAATTGTGCTGCTGGTTTTTTTTTTGTATTGAATCATCAACTTGAAATGTTTAATTCATATTGTTACTGACATTGTGTGCAATTTTTTTTAATGTTTAATGACTTGATCTGGAATTATATGTTATTTTCGATATGTTGAAAAATACAGAAATAAAACCAAATTGAACTGAACTGAGCGTAACTTGTGGAAAATAAACGAAATGGAATAATGAAAATTAAATCCCTATACAGTAACCCTGTGTCGTTGACTAAAAATCTTAGTTTTATCCGATATTATGACATCCTTAAAAATGGACCAAAACTCTTCCCCTTTGAATTACTTATGACATCCGGTAACCACTTTCTTATTGGGTTAATATACCGCCTAACCAACCTCTGATTAAATATCAAATTAATGTTTAGCCTACAGGTGGTTAGTGCCATTCCTGCCAGAAATGCAGGTTGCCTTAATTGCATTATTGTGATAATGTCTGGTGAAATATAATTATGACCATGTCCCTCCATAGACTCCATAGACTTTGGATTTGTGTCACCTGGATCTGGTCATTCACAAACGGAGACGAACGAAGAAAATAACAGACACATTTCAAGAAGCATGTTTTTGCCATTTCCCCATCTGTATAACATTGTCTGGTGAAATATGATAGTGACCAGGTTGCTAGATAGAATGGATCTATTTCACTCTGAACCTGGTCAATTTTAGTTTCACGGACGATGGGAAATTGAACAAGAAACTTTTTATGTTAATTTTCCCTGTATATTTGTACTATTTGGGATATTGTCTCCTGAAATATAATTATGACCAGATTGCTCGACAGTATGTAGAATATTACAGCGTCAGGAACTTGGTCGTTTATGTTTCACAGACGAAGAGAGACTGGGCAAGAAACTCGTTATGCTGATTACCCCAAATATTATTTTGTACTTGGTGGAATAAGAATAGGGAATAATTTCACCAGGAACCTGGTAAACAATACTGTTTCATTTCAGTAGTCTGGTAGGCAACATAACCGGTTTACCTGAATATACAACAAGTTGTCACATTTTTCTGTTCAGTACCGATAATTCTTTCTAAAAGTATGTTAATCTTTTCATGTGTTAGCAAACAGACTTGTGTACTTCGTACTGTAAAACAAGTTTATAATCTCTATTTAACACTATTTTATGGGTGCAAAGTTGCATTTTCATACATTTATTTGCATCGTAAAGATGCATCGGTGAGATTTCCTTCGCTGTAGGTCGTATAAGTGATCTCCATATAAACTGTTTAAGATATTGATGCAAATTGTAATCTTAAAGGTGCCCGAAATTAAGCAATGCTAAATATGAACTTCTTTAAAGTGTTCTTACAGATGCAAATGCCGAGCCACTATACTCTGTAGCTATTGCAAAATGATGAATTGGAAGGATTGTAAATTTAACCATTTAATTGAATGTGTAAAACAATACGTTTAACAAACATTGTGAGATGTCACTATTGTTTGGTGACAACATTTACCTGTTGGAGTTTGTTTGTTTGGCGTAGATTGAATATTTGTCGATCCAGTTTTCTCTCCTCTGTCGCAGGTTCATGAACTCCCAGCTCTTCGGGAACTTCACGTTTGCCGGTTTCCTGGAGTAACGCAACGTCATGTCCGTTGATTTCTGGTCATCCTTCATTTTCAAAAGGATTCTTGATGATGAGGGACTGACAATGATTCCCGGAGTAATAGATTGGAATGTTCAAAGTCGTCCTCCCGTCATTGTCTGTAAGGGATGAAGAAAGGGGATGAAAAGAGAGAGGGGAGTAGGGCCGGGTGAAGAAACGAGAGAGATGCTTGTTAACAATCGTGTTGTTTACATGCAAACATTGTCACTGCACACGCAGTTTTTAATTTAAACCATATTTTGTGTTATTCACAATCTGAAGTAAAATCAAATGAAAATTGCATTTATACGTAACGTTCGTATTCGATTAATGGTGATTAACGTTTGATATAGGAACAGAGAGAGGTCGGGTTGCAGTTTCCTATGCCAGTGTGGTGGTTAATTCAGTATACCATGCATTATGTTGTTTCCCTGTGTATTTCTATTGTAGTTTTACAAATGTTATGATTCTCCTATTGATAGGAATAACCATGCTAAAACGGCGTCTTTGGGGGTAATATTCCGGCAACTTCAAAAATGAAATAGTGGATAGCAGCTGTGTACTATAAGTTGTATCAACATTTCAACATTCAACCGATTTATCTATTTCCTATTCCGAAACAGCAAATGCAAAAACTAATGATCAGGATGAATATTCATGTTATACATTTTATGCTATACCTTATGTCATGTGTATGTTATGTATTATGTGTTACACGTTGCATATTAAAGACACTATATAACACTGTGGAAGACCCGTTTAAAGAATTGTCGAACTTTGCTATCTGACATATCTGACAGTGTTTGAATGGACAAATAAACACACTAGAACACAAAAGTTTGGACAGTTATGCTGTCACTCAAAAAATATTTACAGATAAAAATTGGCACATTAATTTTATATCGGGCGATAGGAAATTCTGCAACACAGCAGTCTATGGAGAAAATCTGGAATGGTCTCTCAATAATTTTCACTTTTTTAAAGCACTTAATGATTGTTTTACACTGCAATTTTTTCAGGGCTTCATTTTTAGACTGTATCAAACACACTAGTAGCATGGGGAATCATGTAGCTCAGATTTTTTAAACTAGAATTGTTATACAGTGTCTTTAATAAATTAATTATTAGGTTATATACACAAATACGTAACTTACATTTGATAACCTATTGTTATAACATATCATATATCATTATATCATTAAATTATTAGAAATTTGTTTTCATATGGTGAATCTCATTTTGTTTTCAATTCTTTAATTCCCATAAATTTAATAAAAACTATCAAATATTAAAAGTTATAAATATAATTAAATATTACATGTTATACATTTTATATTATACGTTATATGTTATGTTTATGTTATGTGTTACACGATTTATGTTACACGTTGTATATGATGTTATTATATCAGTGCGTTGTTTATTGTGAAATCATAAATCATGTAAGCCAATGGAAACAAAGTGTCTATGTATTCGTAACATGGACACTAAAGTTGAATCTGAATAAGGGATAGCAACTATATTTCACAAATAGCCATTAACTTATCAACGCACGCAAGAGCATAAGCACCCTAATTAAATAATAACATTGGGTTAAAACTAAAATCTAAAATAAGACAAATATCTGGATACATAACGGCAAAACACATGAACTTCGACGAGGAGTCTCCAATGCAATACTTACAATATGGATGTTGTTAATTACTTCAAAAGCATTTTCCAACTACAGTGTAACTCTTGACACGAATTAGAATGTCATAAGCCTGGAGTGCCATCATTTAGGCTAGCCATGTGATGTAAAGTTCACGTCCCTACCGTTAACACGATTTATGAAATATTTCAAACAACACTCATAAAAGAGTTCAAAACATGTTTTCACTGTACCGCGGGGGAACTGGCAACTGAAACCATAAGCCAATGCATGGGGTATACTCTTTGATACCATTGTGCGATAACAAAGGGGTTGGCACAAAAGATGCTCAATTCTGGTCAATAACTGAATTCAGGAGTTTGTAGCTCGAGGTCTGCCGCTCTATTCATCGGGTTGCTAAGGGCTGTATCTAGGGGCATCGTGCTCCGCGAAGCTGATTTTGATAAGTCGTGGTTGTTGTAGTTGTTGTAGTTATTAATGTTGTGTTTTTATCAATATAATTCAGTATTCAACTAAAGTGCGTAATGATACAAGGAGGATACTTAATTTATATTTTTAATCATTTATTTCAATTTTATTTAAACAGGATTGCCCTTTCAGTTATAAAAACTGTTCTCCCAAGGGACCCTGCATACAATAAAAACAAACATGATAAAAGAACTACAAATACAACGTATAATACACGAAATGATAATTACACACAAAAAAAGATACTAGAAAAAAACCATTGCAAATAGTAAAAAAAACAACAACAACGAGATCGATGATAAATAATCGAGTTATAAAAATATGTGCTGCAGTGATATATGGCAAGGTAGGTTGCAACAGGCAAGTTCAAATATTAAGATTAATTTTTACACTTTCTTTTAAAAGAAATATTAGAAGTGGATGTCCTGACAAAATGAGGTAATTTATTCCAGGTAAAAGAGCCATGGTATTGAAATGGTCTCTTGAAATAATCTGTATTTGGTTTTGGTATATATATAATGGGGAAGTTGTGGCATAAAGAGTTAATAGATGGAGTTCGAAAAGTAATTAAATCTTTCAAGTAATTTGGAGCAAGTCCGTTTATAATTTTGAACATATACAAACAAAATTGATAATGCACTCTTTCAGCAATAGATTGCCATTTTAACTGAGTACGAAGAGTTAAGGTAGGAGTATAATAATCGACTTTTTATATAATTCGAGTAAATCTGTTTTGTAGTCTTTGTACTTTGGATAACAAATATTGTGCACATTTCCCCCGAATAATAACACTTAAGAGCACTCTGGATTGGAAAATGGCACCAGTTATCGAGCTACATCACAATTTGGCGAATGTGGCTTCGTGGTGACAACAGAGAGATTTTTGCCACATTAATATCATCGCATAAAGAATAATTAATAAACCTTGATATGAAGATTTCAGTTTGTTACAGACTCAACAGGACATAAATGTTTACAATTCGCGGCAGCAACTGTTACAAAATTGCTAATTTTCATTTCGACCCAAACGACCCACAAGTACTCAAGCGAGACACCTACCTGCTCAAAGTAGCGGTTCAGCGAAGTCGACAACTTTGTGACTGAACGGAGATCACAGAACATTCCATTGTCAGGTTTTATGGTTTCTCATGTGATCATTAGTGTCGACGCAACTGAAGTTCGCAACAGAAACAAATTAATAGTAGATTTAGAGTTTGTGCATCGTATTTCACTTATGTTGTGCACTTCGGATGCTTGCTATGTGCAATATCAGCGTTAGTTCAAGGTACAGAATGTAAACCGCGCAATGTCAAAAGGTCAGGAGTTCACAACTCATTCTTTCTAGGGGGTTATCGTACCACTATAAAGTATTTTACGCCGACAGGCATGTTGACAACGGCACACAAAGTCAGTAGCAGATTATTACAGTACATGAAAAGTTAGTCTGAATCAGATACAAATCAACAGGGACCCGATCAAGCTTCAATTTCCAAATCAAATATTTGATGTGATTATAATTTTTGTGAAATACATCTGTCTGCTAACCCGGAGGTCAAACGGTTTTCAAAATATGATTTAGAATTATGTTATGAAGGATGTGCTTACCTTTTTGTGAAAAGTTATATCCTGTGGAAAGTTGACATTCTGCCAGCCGTCATTGATCATTCATAAATTGGATCGGTTTCGGTATACTCCAACTCAGTTGGATACTTACGAGTAAAAATGTGCTTGAACGTTTTTGTTTTGTCACGTGCAGTTCACTATAGACATGCTAGACGGGGCTGTAGCTTAGCTGCATGAACGAGTCAACACAATTTGTTGTGGAAATGAAGACAGGCTTGATAATCAATAATGTCTTGGAGTTCTTTCTCTGCGTTATTGACTAATTTCGTTTCCCATGATTATGTGTTGAGTGTCAAACTCTAATTTTTAAAACTATTTTAGTATGTTCAAAATCGGTATGGACTATGTAATTCAAAATATTAGGACTAATAAATGATCATCACGAATAACACAATGTATCAAAGAATCAAGAAAACTGAATTACTTTTTTCGTCGTCAACGATATTGTAGCAAGTTTTACCCGTGGCCATGGTGGCACAGAGCCCATTGAGCTGGGGATTGATGGGCGCCCCCACTCGATTCAATATAAACACCCATACCTTGATGGAAGTTTATAGACATATCGGTATGTTTTCGCGTAATAACATGGAAATGAAGACTTGGAGAAAAACAAATAACTGAGAAAGGAAACAGGCGCAGTTCTACGGGGGGGGGGGCCTTTGGGGCTTGAGCTCCAGCCCCCCCCCCCCAATAAAAAAAAACGGGAGCAGAAAATGTTTTACAATGAAAATATTAAGAAATAAACTGAAGCAATTTTGGAAACGCAAAAATCTTGCGTAGAAAGAAGATATACAATTTTAAATATGTATTTACCATGCCCAGGAAATACGTCTTTTTAATACATATTTTCAAAAAGTCCCAACGGTGGGAGGGTTCCCCATTGCTCGGTCGCTTCGCTTCCTCGACTACCCATTTATATTTCTTCACGTAGGCCTACTTACTGTACATCTTTCTAAAATCCTGTCAACAATCCCTACAATCTTCATAAAATATACCTTTAAAATATACTATGCTTAGAAACACGTCTTGGCTACGCGTATTTTCAAAAATTTCCTGCCGTGGGTTCCCCCTACCATACCCCTCCCTCGCCCCTTGCTAATATGAATACCCAATTACAGTTTTTGACATACTTCCTGAACATCTTTCTGAAATCCGGAATCTTCATTAAATATATAACATCTATATACCATGCCTAGAAACCCGTCTTTTCTATGCGTATTTTCAAAAAGTTCCTACCGTGGGAGGGGGTATCCCCTCCCCTACACCCTCCCCCGCTCGGTCGTTTCCCTCTCTCGCAAGTATGACTACCCAATTACAGTTTTTCACATACTTCCTGTACATCTTTTTTAAAAATCTTAGTACAATCCCCAATAATTTTCAAAAAATATACCTTTAAAACATGTATTTACCATACCAAGAAAACCGTCTTTTCTATACTTATTTAAAAAAAGTTCCTACCATGGGAGGGGGGTATCCCCCTCCCACACCCTCCCCCGGCTGGTCGCTTCGCTCCCTCGCATGTTTCTGTCAAGCCCCCCTGTACCCCCCCCCCGAAATTTTCGGTCTAGAATCGCGCCTGAAAGGAAAGATGACAAAACGATGACGATGGAGAAGGTGATGATGCAGAGGAAGAGTGAAAGAGAAAAGATTGTGTCCATGATTTGCACACCCCGACATGAACGTATCGACCTTAATAATCTAAATCCATCATATGAATTTCTTAACAATAGAAACGATCCTCTTTGCGCAGAGAATCCGAGGTAGTACCCCGGGGGGGGGGGGTCGCTCTCCACAAGGCCTGTCTCCCACCCGTGGTTCTAACAACCTCGAGAATATGACCCTAACGCGTAACCTACATAACCAAATTTTCAACCTTAAATGGCGTAACACATCAGAAAAAGCTACCCTAAGTGGCGTGACTCCAGGAAATCCACTTATTCTGATACCCTAAGTGGCGTGAACATGGAACCACTAATTTGATACCCTAAGTGGCGTAAACAGTGAAATCAACTAATTTGATACCCCAACCAAGTGTCCTTCTCATCTAAAACATTATTGTACATTGTGCAATCCGAAGAGGTTCACTTAACAATTCATAAATAATTCTCCTAATTATCAAACGTTCATTTTGGAGATGTTATTAGATCCACAAAAAATTTGCACCCCTAAATGGCGTAATCTACATAACCAAATTAGTAACCCTAAATGGCGTGACATGTGAGAAAAGGCTACCCTAAGTGGCGATTGCCAGCAAACGGTGCTGAAAAGGCTACCCTTTTTCCAAAAGACGTCGACGACGCCCGAGGGCTGGAAAAGGTACCCTTTACGACGTTTTTTCTTGACGCGGGTGCGTAGCAGGCCGTGTGGACAGCGACCCCCCCCCCCGGGGTAGTACCGCACAGGTCATGCGTCACTGCTGTCTTACATCGTCCTGTGTATAGGAGTAAGCGACGGACTGCTGTCATTGTTCTCATTCACACTTGAACGCATAATAATAAAGGATGCGTGCAGCTGGGACTGGGAGAAAATGTAGGTTGTGTTTCATTTTTGCCAATTCCGCGGGCCTTCTCCTAGCCAATAAAATTTGATTTTTACATTTTTAGAATCCTTATTCTTCCCGCTACAAATAGTTATTGTCAATCTATTTATCGATGACGCACTTTCATTTTATGAGGTGGCAAAGTCAGAAAAGATGGGGAAACCAGGGATCTTCCACGAGATTTTTGACCAAAACGGAAGTTTTTAGACTCAATTCCGCGGATGATAACATGGACTTTGGTCACATATTTTGATCTAACCTTAAAGAGAAACATTTGATTATCATAAATCTCGTGTCAATAGTGTATACAGCTTGTGGATTTGTTACAATGGCAAAAAAATGTGCCCAAAACGACGGTTTCAGTTCCAGTTTGCCATTGTGTTACAAAACTCTAGACCATGAAGAAAGTAAAAGATCGCTTAGAAATTGATATGTTATAATGTAAAGATTCACATAAATATTCCCCTCTCACAAAAGCACTGGAGCTGAAAAAGTCAGATTTCGTGAATTAAAGCGCTAAAATAATTGTAACAGAATGAATTGACGTAACGTCGCTCAATGAATTTGAATTTTATACAGCCGTTAAATTAGTCTAACTGCCGGACCTTATTCGTCTATCATCTAGTAAAGACTGACCAAAACTTACAAGTTAAAAGAATTCACACACACACACACACACACACACTAGTGCTGGTGGACGATTGCCAAACAATCTTTGCAACGGTTAGACTCTACCAATAATGTCAGTAGGCGAAAGTGGCAATGAACTTAACTGGAAATACGAAAACACATTAGAAATGACATTCGTTAAGATTGTGTAAAATATTACATTTGATATAAGATTTAGATAAAAACTAAAATTATTCAACAGAATTAAAAGATGTGATGATGTCTGATTACATACTTCACACACACAAACACACACAAACACAGAAACACAGACACACAAACACACACACATACACTGTGGTAATTATAAACAAAAAATAACAAGTCGTTGGTGGTAAGTACAGTTGACTCTGTCAGTTCTGTTTTGTTACTATCATTGTGCATCACTTCTGCAGGAGTCTGTGACAATTAAAGAGATTATGGGCATTTCATGACTTCGATGACTTTTGATACAATTGGGTCCATATACTGCCCGTGAATGAGACATTTCAGATGAAAGTGATTTGGAGTTTATTAATTAATTTATTTGTTTCGCATATTCCAAAAAATAAACTAAACAGGGTCCAATCATTAATTATAAATGGTTTTCCAAAGGGCCCTGCTATAAAAGCGCAAGCATCAAATGCAAACTTACTATAAATATAATTAATATAAAGATAACCATTATAATTTAAAAGCTGGAAACAAAATACGTTATTCACAAAGAGAAAGGATAAATTATTGGAACAGCTATAAAACTGGGCAGGTTAAAATAAGTAAACACATGGAACTGCAAAAATATGAAAAACAACACACACACACACACACACACACACACACACACACACACACACACACACACACACACACACACACACACACACACACACACACACACACACACACACACACACACACACACACACGACACACACACACACACACACACACACACACACACACACACACACACACACACACATAGAAATGTACAAACGAATTATACAAATACAAGTGCAAATACCATTTGCACCTTCATGTGTGTTTGATTGAACTTTTAAATTCTATAAAGGACTGAAGATTCTTAACACCAGGTGGCAAATTGTTCCACAGGCGGATTTTGGCGTTTACAAATGCATTTTGATAGAAATTGGTCTTGCAACGATGCGACTGTAGAAGTTTTTTTGTCATTACTCCTTGTTTTCCTTTTAGTATATAACTCCTTCCCGAAAGACAAATTCATTGATTACATTTAAAGCTGGAACACCTTGAATACATTTATACACCAAACAGGCCATTGCTCTGTCAAGTAAATCATGTAAACCTGGCCATTGTAGTTCATTAAATATCTATTGAGAAGGTGTTTTTCACCAGTGTATGGAAATCAAATAAGTAGCTCGTTTATGGAGCTTACTTATAATGTTATGCTGGGACCGCTTGGACCATATATTACAGCAATATAATAGACGAGGTGAGGTACTGTAGTATATAACCCCAATATAACTATGTTAAATGAATATTTCAAAGTCTACGGATAATTCTGCTTAATGATACATTACATTTTCAATGTGTTTCTTAACGGTCGAATGACTATCGACAGGAACCCCACCAACTTAAATGATGAGACATTCCAAATGATGTCAGTTTACAGAAACTTTAAAGGTTAGTGACATGATTGGGAACACTTGAAAATGCCTCAAGAACCAAATGAGTTGAAATATATACCAACTGTAT
>JZLH01S0508328.1:8863-22230 GCA_001188425.1 Eucidaris tribuloides
CCGATGATTTCTGCAAGTCTAGCTGCGTCTCCTACCAACGGAAGGTGGTGGTAAAGTTTGGTGTATTCATCGATGGGACACGATGTGACTTGAAACAACCGTTGAACGGACACGCCCATCTCTGCATCGACGGACTCTGCGAGGTAGGATAGTATAATGGCAAAATAGTCTTTGTAACTTTTTCCTGGCCTCCATTTCTCTTCAAACCTCCTCTCATCCTCTTCCTTGTACTCTACTACTCTCCCCCTGGTCGATCCTCGCCCTCCTCTTCTTTTCTTCTTCTTCTTCTTCTTCCTCCTCCTTTTACTTCCTGTTCTTCTTCCTCGTCTCTTCTTCTCCTTCATCGTCATCCTTGTTCTTCTTTTCCTTCTTCTTCTCCTTTTCTTCTTCTTCTTGTTCTTCTTGTTGTTGTTGTTGTTGTTGTTCTTCTTCTTCTTCTTCTTCTTCTTCTTCTTCTTCTTCTTCTACTTCTTCTTCTTCTTCTTCTTCTTACGCCAATTTTTATTCCTCTTCTCACTCGTTTTCTAAAGTCTTAATTTCCCTTCACTTTTGTGACTTTTGTGTTCCCCAATCATTACATTTTGACTGTGTGTAACTTACACTGGCCACGACATACTTACGTTTTTAGCTGTGGTATATTCATTTCTGATCTCCGGTCAATACGCGGCGAATAAATTTGTTGGATATTACGAAACGAAAATGTCACCGTTAAAAGTCAAGATAAAATGTTCCAGGCCCATTTGAGACTGAAATACACAATTAGCAACATGCAGGCGTAAAGAATATGTGGGCAGAAAACTGTTGGATAACTTTGCGGATATAAAATCTTTAGTCACAAAACTCGGTAAATGAATAATAGTTGAACGAAGTATGATGTAATAGATTTTTCATTTGTCTCTCTCTGTATTTTAGATCGCAAGTGCTGATTTATAATTTTAACAAACATGTCAGAAATACAGAGAGAGACAAATGAAAAATCGTTTACATCGCATTTCACCTCCCCTTTTAGTCTAGGCGATCGGTGCGAAAATGGCTCAGAAGATGATACACATGTACGTCACATCATTCTAAACATTTTCAGATGTGGAGCCAATGCAAATTGTACATAGCATAGCAACGGTTGTCAAGTAACATATTTTCCATAGCAACCAACATGCAAGATACCTGCAGACCAATTTTACCGAACAATTTTAATGTATTTCAATATCTGCAGCTTCACTCTTCATACCAACACCACTCTGAAGCAATCATAATGTACATATCATAGAAATAGATGCTAGGCAACATATTTTCCTTGGCAACCATGCATATTTGATGTTTGCAGACCAATTTACTCAACATTGTGATGTATTTCATTATATATTGCGTTACTATCGTAAAAGGTTTTTTACACACTCCAGGAATGTACATGTAGCTCAGTTTGTAAAATAATGTTGGAAAAACTGAAATTTGAGAGCCACAACATATTACACACAATTACCATAATAAACCAAACAGAATGGAAAGTTCCAACTAAAAAGATTCTCAGTCATTACATCAGCCATTAAGAAAGAAGGAAATGATAATGGGAAAGAAGCTGGGGTGATTACACAAGGACGACATAAAACTCAGTTGTGGGTATGGAATGCACTCCTTTTGAATTTGGAAATCATGGCGACGAGCCGAGTGGCTCACCACAATAAAATCAAGAAGAGTATGAAATAGTTGTGCACGAGCGACTCCCCGCCGACATCAAAGCAATAATACCAACCATCCCCAGGAACAAAGTCGTACTGCTCAACGAACAAGCACATCATTCAAAGAAAGCAGAGACATGGGCCGATCTTCTCAAAAGTGAATCCCCTTTTTTGCAAGACGGTATGTTGCATGCCAAACAAGAGATGAGGAATAGACAATTTCTTCAGCCAAGAAATCATCCATTTCCACCACCATTTCTTTCTATGGAGAGTTACATCTGGGGAATAATTTGGATCTCATGGGGTGTCTTGAACAACATGTCAAGTCCTCATGTGATTCAAGGCCAGGGATGGATGTGATCATCATGGATGGTGCTGTCATGAACGTTCTTAGAACTGGTCATTGAAAGATGTTTGGCAACTGTGCTGCTGATGTTTTTGTCCCACACACCATAAAAAAGAAACACAAGACTCGGCGAGTATTATAGTTTCTGGTATCAACACTTGACAGCTGTCTAAAGGCACAGACCAGAGAATAAGCATATGGGACCTAGCTAACGTAGCCATGTTGAGGTGTCCAGCCCCGTGCCAGAGATCTGGCAACAGTTTTCATTTCGATTGAATGGCAACAAGATGGAATTGCTCAAACTTCTTGATGATGCACTGGTGTTAAGTGCATCAGTAGAAAACCTCCTGTTGTTAATGATGGTGCCAGTGTAAACGACACATCCAGCATTACTCCCTGCACATCATGAAGAGGATGATTCCAAAGATCATGGTAAACATGTTGCTGATTCGCGTCAGACAGGCTTCACCAGATCTTTGATCAGACATAGATTGTATAAAGTTGTGCCACAGTGGCCACCTGACACAGCAGCTAGAAAGTCTGTCACTTCAAGTGCCAAGAGCTTTCACTACATCCCAGCTCAGAAGATAAGTGCCTCACTTGGTCCACAAAACTTTATCGGTATTCCCAATGCCCCATGTTTTCACGCTCTGGGACACCATGTCCTAGTTTACCCAAGTTGGAAAGAAAACAGCATGGAAAGTGTGGGAGCTAGACACATGATGAACTCCTTGGAGCTTTCTATGAGCTGCACAGTACAACAGGAACAAATATTTGAAGAGACTGAGGCTTCTCTAGAGTACTTCACCATCATCTTCTGTTAGAAAGCTTGTATTCACACGAAAAGGACGTCAGATGTCGGCTTTTCCTCCCACCAAGGCTGCCTTAAAGCAACATCATCCATCAGGAGGGCAGCATTGCGAAGTGGGCACTATTGGGGATCTGCTACTACGTCATACCGCCAGTACTTTGCCCTCCTCTCCTGTGTGGAAATAGACTTACCTAGAACAGTGGAGGCCCCTGTGGACAATATATCAATGCCCGGAGCTGCTGGAGTGCCATGTAGGAGCAGATGTAGAGAAAGCAAATGTGTATGAGTGCGTTTCAGATGCACTGTTCATTGCACATGCACAGGAGATTGTTATAATGCCTGAAACTAATGACTTAAGACTGTTTATGGTGAGAATATTTATTGTTGAGACAATCTATCTGACCAAAAACATCTGGCTGTTTTCATAAATATATTGCCCAACAAACTGCACTGCTTAATTTGATGTATGGTATATAAAATACCATAGCATTCACTCTTTCCAGAAAATATGCCTTCTTTTCATAAGAAAATTGTTTGAATTTAATGGATCCCATATGCAGGGATTGTTTTCATCTTGTACACAGCTTGCTATGGTAAATAGGTCACTAAGCAAATCATAAATTAGGTTATTTGTCAATTAACATCCATCGATGACAATCTGTACAAATTATAATATACCCGAATACATCTCTGCTACAATTGCTAGGTTGAACCATTTTACAAGTAAACAATTGAGATATACTTTATGGTTTATCCGTTGCCTAGCAACAAATACTGTGGGGTTTTTCTGTTGACACTGACAGTGGTGGCTTCGAATCATGTTTTTAGATAGTTCTGATGCTAAAACTTATAGCATCATCCTTTCGAAATGGATTAGATATGCTTAAATGGCTCGTTGCTATGGTCAATAAGTTTCTTAGCAACCGTTGCTAAGAAACATGCCATATCCGTTGGCTCCACCTTTGAAAATAATCAGTATAGGCCCAAATATAGTTGTGCCAAATTTCATGCTTTTATCATTAACTGAACAATTTTAGCCATATTTTGCACCGATCGCCTAGACTATTTCATTTAATAATAATAATAATGTCCGCCTGGGACTATTTAACATAACAATGTCAGAATTGTGAGCCTTGGTATTTGTTACTTGTCCATCGTGTCAGTGCCGGTAACCAGTGATGGCCTGGTGGTATTGTCACAGCCCGGATAGCTGTAGAAGGCGGGTTCGAAACCTGGTTCATTTTTTCTGACATGTTTGTTAAAATTATAGATCAGCAGTTGCGATCTAAGATACAGATAGAGACAAATGAAATATATATTACATCGCATTTTACCTCTCTGAATAATCGCTTTCATTTAATAATAAACGAAGTATGTCAGATATTGTTTATTCTTACTTTTCAGCGCTTTGGCTGTGACCTGAAGCACGACTCTGACACTCGTTTCGATAGTTGTGGTGTTTGTGGGGGAGATAACTCGACTTGCACGTCACACAGGAACGAATAATATCGGAATTGAAAAAGGTAATTGCGAAGTGGATCCTGAGGTACAGAGAAAGAAAGTTTTATGTTTGCTTCTCTTACTATTTTTCACGCTTTTCCGTAGGTCACTCACTTGAAACGACCAGATTTCACTCGTGCTTCCCATCCGTACATTTCTAGATGAATATTCACTGTTTGGCAAGCTATTTTAAATGTTATGTCACTGAATTAAAAATGTATTCCTGTCGGGTATAAGCTTAAATGTCTAAAGCGATTTCTTAAACTCACAACTTATTCATTTTCCCTTTTCATTTCAGAGTACGTTCCTGTTTCGCAAATTCCCCGAAGATCAACTTTTGTCAGCGTTGTACAGAAATGTGCATATTGTCATATGGGTAAGTGACTCCATGTTTCTGATATGTTGTGTACGATATATTATAAGTTCCAAATGTTGTGGTTTAACTTGTCTGGTTTGCTTCTTCTTTCTCCGAAACCAGTGGCGTAGCTAGGATTCTTTTCACCAGGGGGCACTTGGGGGGGGGGGCACCAAATCCTAGGTCAATTTTTTTTTCCGGTCACGCCAGCCGCCGAAAACTCGCTCAGCTGCGGGGGGCGGGATGGAGTGGGTCGGGAGGGGGGGGGGGGGGTAAGTTTCTCCAAATCCCAGGTACAAAAATTTTCCCGGTCACGCCAGTCGCCGAAGCCTCACTAAGCGGGGGGGAGGGGGGGGTTAGTGACGAAAATTTTCTCCAAATCCCAGGTCCACAATTTTTCAATTTTTTTTCTCCAAATCCTAGGTCAAAAAATTTTCCTGTCATAAGTTTATGGCGGAGGCACGCTGGAGGGGGGGGGGGGCCACACGAAAAATTGTGGGGGTGGCCAACATGCCCTCAGCCCATCCCCTCCGCACGGCCCCGGCGCACCCACCGAAGTAGCCGACCCGCCCCCCCCCCCAGCTGGCCCCGCTATCCAAAACCTGTACGGGTAAATTAGGGCTCGATGCTTCTCATATCCATCGATTACGCTTTGTCCATTGTGTATCAGCAATGCTGCTTCACTCTCTAAAAACTGTCTTTAATCACTTTGTGGTCGTTCCATTGGTCTTTTACCATCTAAATGTTTTCGCTGTCAACTCCTTTAAAACCTGGTTCTCATTACCATTCACAACACGCGTCATACCACCTCATTTTCAGCTCTCTCACCGTTATCATTGATTCGTTGCTCACAGCTCTCTTCTGATGTTGTCATTATTTCTTCCTTGACCGTGTCCTTATATCTGTCTATTCCATAATATCTCATTTTTGTTTGTTTGTTGTTTGTTTTTATTTCACCATAGCTCTCCAGATCGGAGGCCATTTTGTTATCAGTGGTGACGGCAACAGAGCGAGGTCACGTGTTTACACGAACGGCAGTGACGTCATAGCCTACAGACGCAAAACCCCTGAAACTATTCAGCTAAAAGGGCCTACGAAATCTAATATTACCATCTATGTAAGTCAAGTAACATTCTTGTGACTGGAACTGCCCATTTTTTGTTTAATCTTTTGCACAAGCCATCCTTATAAAGTGAATTGCTAAATAAATCATGGGGAATATTCTATTGATTACTTGGGATATCATGAATTTCCCATAGCCTCATGGTTAGTTTTAAAGGCCCACTGTCATGACAGGATGAAAAACGCCTTATTTTGACTAAAATCATAAAACGGTGCTCGAATGACACCCATAATGCAACGAAACAGGACAGTGTGGAAAATACAATATTTTGGATTCCTCCTACATAACACTGCAACAGTCCATGTTTGTTTGTGCCTGTATTCCAGGAATAGTTGACATCCTGTCTGTAGTTGAGTGACCCTTGACAGTGGGACTTTAAAATGACGATTCTATATTATACATCCATGGAAACTGCAGATGGACACAGACACAGACGAAATACATCTATTAACCAGATAACAAAACATTTCCGATGTGCAACAATTCCTGTAAACTATAAACGTAATTTAAGAGATATCAAATCTTTCTTTAATTGGGAAAGTTACTTCTGTATGTTTTTAATTCCTATTCAAACCATATTCAGTGCAGAAACACCTCATTTTCACATGGATTTCTTACAAATAATCAATAGGAAATATATTTGGAAAATAGTCGAACTTTCTGATAAAGACATCCTAGTTTAAGCCACGATCAGAAAATACAAAACCGTGCTGCTCCAAACGTTTACAAGTGGCGAACTGGGTTGCAGGTGAATTTAAACACAATTAGGTCTGAATAGTGAAATACACCTTACTCTCAATAGAACAGTATTGGTAAGAAACCTTAGAAAGGGGAGTCCTAGGTAAGTTGTTTTTCCTCCATTGTGTTTCTCTGATTCAGGTATACCAAAGCTACAGTAACACTCTTGGCGATCAAGTCAAACCCGTGGTTGACTGGGTTTATTATATTCCAAATCAAGAGGAACAAGATTTCGTGTGGATCGTTGGTCCGACGTCATGTAGCAAGACATGTGGATTTGGTAAACGAATTAAAAAAAAGAAATAATGAGTTTTTTTTTTTTTTTTTTTTAGATTTTGATGCGAAAGTTGGTCTGTCATTGTCACATTTTCAGAACTAATTCCACAGAACTTCCCAAATTGTGTTCTTCAGCAAATACTCCAACCCTCAGCATGGTAAAGAAAAAAATCTACATGTATAGTATACATTGTACACATCAAGACATTTAATACGTGGCATATGAACAAACAAATAACAAAGAAAAAGATATTAGCAATAATCGTACACTAAAGATAAATCATCTCATTATATAGTAATAATTTTTGGTAACCGTTAACACACTACAAATATATATATATATCAAGTTCATTTTTATAGAGACAAACCAATATTTTTCCGCGTAATATCATCATAATTTTACAAATCATTTTGTTTAAATGAAATTTTCTTTTTAACTGTTGATGGTGATGAAGCTGGGTTAGTATTGTTTCTAAATTTTGGATCAGGACCTTCGTACTTGAGCATATTGAAATGGTGAATTGAGTTGGGGGCGAATGATTGCCTAAAACGAGTTATTGTACTAAATGTGTGAGTATACCTAAACGTTATTTCTAGTTAAGGAATGTTATTTCCATATCGAGTATAAAATGATGACATTTGACTTTCCGGCAATTTGTCATTGATACAGGATTCTCTCAGCAGTCTGTTATGTGTCAACAGAAAGACGGACCTGATTTACCGGTGGACGAGATAAACTGTCGACACCTCGACAAGCCACAAATCACGCCAATGCCCTGCAATGAGTTCAACTGTCCCTACAGGTGAATTGAGAATTGTCTGGAAGAACACTGGGCCACTTTATCTACCGTGTTTGGGCGCCATCTGAGAGCATAGCAACAGACGTTATTTTGAGCTGTCCTTGAAGTAGAAAATGACATAAATTAAAATAAACAAATTACCATATTTGTCCCATGGGACTGGTCCCCATGCAGCCATAGTTGGCAAAGTGGTGCAATTAAAAGCGTGAGGAATGTACCGTTTAAAGAATAATATGTTCGAAGTAGTAGTTGTTGTTTGGTTGATGAATGTCAATTATGATTAATTGGAACGCATTTCCGTTTTTGTGTCTAATAAGCATCTGTGAATATTTAATGATGTCTTTTTGCTCAACCCACAGAACAACCAGAAAGTAAACTCCAATGATATTTGAATAAAATGCACTCAGGCTGACGGCAACGACTTGTTTCTTTCAAAAGGCATTGACATGATTGGGAGAAATCAGAAATGCCTCTATCTGAAACACAATATTGGACAAAAAGTTGTTTCTTACTGATTTGTTTTATCTATCAAATCTCAGATGGGAGATCGGCAAGTGGGGTGACTGTTCCACCTCTTGTGGGAATGGCCATCGCGTCAGAGAAGTCTTTTGCACCATCGAGAACACCGTAGGGGGTAGGGGTAGTTGAAGTCGTTGATCATTCCAGATGTGGTGAGGCAGATATGCCAGCACGCGTGGAGGGTTGCAATGTGCTAATCTGTACACCTGATGATAGCTGTAAGCCTAGTTCATTTTTAAACAATCCAAATATTTTCAGATATGTAAAACATCAACTCCTTCCCCAAACGTTTATGAGGCAATGTTTAGTTTGATGATTAAAAAAATGAATGTAAATTTAAATAGAAACATATGTGTCACAATTTTGACTGAAAAGGGTATTTAAATTAAAATTACAATCCCAAACACATTTTTTTGAATTAGAGGTGGACCCAAGCTGATGAAGTGTGCAAATCTGAACCAATGTGCATGAAATTTGCACCACAAAATTACGGGAAATAGGAGGCTACATTTGCAACTCAAACAGTGATGTGTAAAAAGGTGTAAATTGAACTAATACAAACTTTGTCATAGCTCACTGAAGATTTAAAGAATAAAAACATAGATTACTTTTTGGATGCATAGTTACTCCTGTGAAGTTACATCAGACAATATTGCCTACTTCAGGCTATATACACAGTGCAGTATATATATTTTTTCCATTATTGATATTTTTTCTACTATTGAGTGGTCTCTAATGCCGATTTTTTTTTTCAATCCACAAAATCAATTGTGTGTCCTCTTTCAGTCTCCAACTGCAACAAGGTACTATCTGCGTCTGAAGGAGTGTTTACGTCCCCGACCTACCCCGAGGCATACCCTCTAAACACCGTTTGCATTTCACCAATCATCACTTCAACCCCGGCCTATTGGATTGATATTAGCATTTTAAACTTGTTTGATGTTGCAGCGGCTCCCCGGCCTGCACCTTCGATTATGTGCCGAAGTAATTACGAAGCAATTTCGCGTGCTCCACGAAATATATTTGCTCGTGACCATGAACATCATAATTATAGAAAACGCCGCTTCAAAGAAGCAAAACGAAATAGCAAAATACTTAAGGCAAAGTTTAGAAAAATTAAACTGATTAAAGTCTGGAATTTCATTTGCATCTAAATCTGAGTAATTCCCTCATTAGTGGCCCTAACTTGCGAAAAAGCGTCATTCGCAAACAACACTTTAAGTGCATATCTTTTTATTGCAGAGAATTTGTTTCAGAGTACGAGTAATTAGTTTGACAGTAAGCACGATATTCTTAATGATCTTTGAATCGGAATGTGAGTACGATTCCCTATGGCCTCTTGATTTTCCAAGTTACAGTTGAAATAACTTGTTAATTTGAATATGGTGTCATCTTTTTTTTATTGCCGAAGCTCAAACATATTTCAAGGTTTACACCAACCACACACCAACAAGGAAGGAGTTTACCAATTGCCCCCCCCCCAAAAAAAATGAAATCTCATGAACAATAATATCTTAGCTTTCTCAGGTATCTCAGCAACCCAGAGGGCGATCCTGTGGGCGGGTGGGGGGGCGCGTTCATTGCACCCACCAATGAAAATATTTGGGGGGCGGGAAGCATATCGATTTGCCCCCCCCCCCCCCCCCAATAATTTTGACAATCTGAAAAACATTCATAATATGCAATGCCAAATTATATGTTTTTGAAAACAGGAGTCACAAGTTTCGAATCGATCATTTTTGCCAAGACCACACCCTAATCCACAAGAACGTTATTTATTATGATGTTTTATCTCTTCTGTTATACCATGCATACAGCAGTTATCCGAGCTGAGCCTGAAAATAATGACGTCACTCCCACGGTATCGTCTTTCATTGGAGCCGATTTCTGTGGGGTCAGCAGGTCATGCCCTTTTCAATTGTGGTCAAGACCAACATGGCGCTTGTAAAATTCCGGAGTGATCACGTGGTTACACGAAAGGGTTTCTTGGCATCTTTTGCTGAACTAGATCCCTGAGAATTACGATGGGAAAAACTGAAAATTGTGCTGAAAGTTTGACTAAAATGGAAACCTGTACTACAAAAGGTGTCTACAAAAGCTATGAACTTTTCTTAATAATCTAAAATTAAGCTACGTCTATTAAAGTCTGGTAAGATTCTTTTAACACACATAATACTCTCGTTATAACAAACTCCTTAACACCACGAAGATAACTGCATCAAAATTGTATTATATTAACGTAAAAACAAGAATACGTATAAAAAAGGATTGATCAATTTTGAGACCGGGATTTTTTTTTTATTGTAAAGAAATTTTGTTATATCACTGTTCTTTATAACTACATTCCATTGTATCATTTTGCTGAAGGGTTATTATTGAATATAATTTTAAATCAATTACACTTATTGTATGCATTAACAACTTCATGCTCACGTTGGTACAAAACTAGGCAACGACATTGGTGGTGTTTGTCTCTGTTTACACTTTAAATTATGGTCAGATATATACATGAAGAGCTTATGTCCAAAAGGCCCTAAATCCATTTTCCACCAAAACTGAGTTATTAACACCAACACATTTGCCATGAACTTATCTAACTATAGTATTAAATTCCACGTTTTTTTTCTTTCCATAGGCGCATGTACAAACTCGGGAAACAAATTATTTTTTCTCCAAAGTTACTAAACTGGATTCAACGCCTTTTGGATATAAGCTCTTCGTATTTTCAGTTTAAAGCCGACATTAGAGGGCATTTTCATGACTCGGGAAAGCCAGCAATGCATCAAGCATGAGTTCAAAATAATTCAAGTGTAGGCCTATATGTTCAAGACACCAGGATATGTCTTGAACCTGTTTACTCGAGGAGAAATTTTTCATCACACAAACCTTACACGGTATACAGATACTGTACATGTACTTGTTTTTGGTATCATTGGGTAGCATTCTCGAAAATGGACTAACTTAGTCCTCTGACTAGCTGTGGAATGTTAGTCGCCTATTCTATGTAACAGTACTTCAAACACATTTTAGTCTGGCTTCCAGACGTTTAGATTAATCCACCCTATATTGATAAGGAAACTGTTATGCTCAGTCAACTGCTTTGACTCAAACTAGTCTCTAGCGACTGCCATACGTCGCAGGGGGTGTGGAGGTTTTTTGCACCCGCACTGCTTCTCAGAGGGAAAAAAGTTGCATGGTCTGGGACTGAGACTAAACACATTTATTACATGGTTTGTACCTAATA
Source organism: Eucidaris tribuloides (assembly GCA_001188425.1). NCBI lineage: Eukaryota > Metazoa > Echinodermata > Echinoidea > Cidaroida > Cidaridae > Eucidaris > Eucidaris tribuloides. Next base: position 20,252 of record JZLH01S0508328.1, read on the forward strand.
TGAAAGAAAATGTAATTTTTGTCATGAGATGAATTAGAATTTTCATGTTTACAATATATTTTGTGCATTTTTTCACTTTATTAAAAACTTTAATGAAATTAAAATTTTGTGTTACATAGAACAAGTGACTAACATTCCAGAGTTAGTTACTAAGCTTTCGAGAATACCAGCTATTGTGTCTAAAATTGACAATTATTTCCTTTTAAAAGAATTAGATATATAAGATTAAGAGCTAAATGGCAGGCAGATAGATGTTTGTCTTTGTCGTCGAGTATGGTAAAATAGTCTGAAGGTATTATGAACTGAACCATTAAAGAAAGGGATCAAATTGTTTTTTACTTTTAAGAAATATCTGAATAAATGTTGTATTACGACAATGTTGTTTTCTCCTTGACATAGGTCACTCATGTAACCAAATAAAATGTATACATATAAGTGTTCAGTTGCCATGATATTGAAAGAAAATAATCAGTATGACTTCAAATGCTTGTGAGTTAAAGTATTTAGTTTGAAGCGACTGGTCCCATTTTCAGAAACTTTCAGAAACTTTCAGAAAATAGAGTCTCCATGACTGATTACCTGCAATGGTCACATTTAACAATTCAATACACAAGCGACATTAAAAAATCAAGCTTACCAACCAAATTTTACAATGTTTGTTTATTTCTGAGTTATTTTGAATACCTGATATACCTATCATGCAACATATCTCAAACATAATTATGTAGGGGAACGTGGGATACAAATTCGTTTGTGGATCAACTATAATGCAATAACTCGATTATATACTGTTGTACATGTAGTACTTATACATGGAAAAAAAAATTAAGATTTACCAGAATAGATACTTAAAAATAAAAGATTATAGAAGAACTCCGTATAGACAGATTTGCTCTTATTCTTTATAGTTGAAAACAAAGCTGGAAGCAGTGTTATCAATACGTTTGTACTGTTTTATTTCTTTATACCTGATTTCAGAACATATAAAATATTTCATACAAAATTGACTTGTACATAATGCATTGTTTGTGAAATCAGAAATTATATTCACATATCTGGATGAGATAAGTTTTGTCAAATTCTCCAAAACTTTGCATGGCAGCATGAAAGTAGATGAACAATATTTGTATCATTATAATACTTTTTAATGATTGGCACTGCTGGTGTAAAGCTGTTGTTATTGAATGTGGCAAGAATTACTACAATTTTAACTGTGTCCAATTATTGAGTTGGGATCGTAATAATTATATAAATTTATAAAATTAATATAAACAATTATGTAAATCACGTCATTTCCCTCATCACGTTCGTGAATCTAGAACACATCTTATTAAGCTACCACATAAAATTAATGAGGCATTGCAAACTATATATAATGCATTGTAACATTATACCATAAAATTCTAGGTACTATCAATATGATTTTGTAACCTATTGTAACAAATGAAATTTTAGAAGATTCACTGACAGCAACACTATCCTACATACCACGCCTTTTTCGATGGAATTATAATCGAGAACTATGTCAATGGAATATCAATGTCATCTTCTTAACGAGAGAAGAGAACAATTACAAAAGGCACTCAATTCATTTAGTCATGGAATGGCAAATCATTCTGTGTCATACTAATTTATGTCATAATTATCTTTATGAGTACTATCTCTGATAAATAATTTTCATCTTTGATAAAAAAGTCTCTAATATATTAGTTCTATCAAGGAAACCCAATGAATACATGATTAATAGCACCACAAGAAATCAACACAATGATCACACAAGTCATAATAATGTACACTTGGCATTAGATTCTGGGTTGGATTTGTTGGTAACTTTGTTAGGGTGGCCCAGCAAAAAACAATACAGTAACATCAACGCTTATCTCCCAAATTAATTGTCATCTTTATTTGGTTCATCTGATAAACTACTTTTTTTGTAAGTATAATGACACCCAAGATCATCTCTTTTGGTTGGGTACTTT
>JZLH01S0508350.1:11121-22971 GCA_001188425.1 Eucidaris tribuloides
ACACGTTTATGTTATTGTCGCGATTACCTTGCATGAACGCGGTAATGCATATATGTGCCTATCAAAGCGCCTTTGCGCATGTTTACCTCGGAATTTACTGCATTTTTCAGTGCATATAAAATTTGTCTGAGCTGAGTGAAAATACTGCTAAAGGACAGCGCGTCGGCGACTGTTGTATCGATAAACAAAAAATTTGGTGAAACAGACTTGAGGGAGACTCGCAGCGGATAGCTTTTCTATTGATTTAGCTTCAATTCTTGTGTAGTTACTCTTGCCGGTCTTGCCAACGGGAAATATGCCGTCGAAACTGAGCTCCAGTGGCGCGGAAACTCTAGCCCTCTTATTCCAGATCTGCCGCTGCGCGCAGATAGTAGCTGAACGAGGTGCGCGAAACACACACGCCACTGGCAGCGCAGAGCTTGCAGCAAAATTTTGCGCGACCATCCATTTTTCCCCGCCAGGTGAAAAGTCTCGCACGACATACTCGCATGCGTCCGGCGCTCGTATCATACGATTTCTGTCGCACTGAAGAAAACCAAAATCAAATATCTGAAGAGATGTAAAAGACATGACGAATATAGGCTCAGATCAGAAAAAGAGAATTAATCAAGTGAAAAGACTTCGCGGCTTATCTTTTCGCACGCGTCAGCTCAGCCCGGGGAATTTCGCATATTAGGCCGGTAAGATCCGGCGTTTATTAAAGCCTAGCAGCAAACTTGCCAGTGCTTTGCACAGTTACCGTGTCATCATTGTCATTTTTTTTCTTCTGCAAAGACATGAATTGAGTGGCGTGTCATTTGGGTCGCTGTCTGCCACCGACTAGTACATAAAGACTATAAAAAATAACGACAAGATCCACATAACGCCGTAGTAAATGGTGATTCCTTACTGCGCGAAACGCGCGAACTTCTATGATTCAAATGTTCCGACGATTCGGATAGCCATTTAAAGGCCAAGTATAGGCTATAAGTGGGATTATCAATACTATTTCTAAAGTAAAAGCATTGAATTTCAGATCAGGAAACTTAAAACATCAAGCTATTTGAATTACAATTTGAAATGATTTTTAGCAGACTACTGCACCAGTAATATTGGTGGTCGGCTGGTCCCTCGTAAAGGCTCTATCAAGAAAGTAGCGACATGAAAAAAAAAATGATAAGAATACTTTTTCGACACGTTATTGTACCACAAACACAATAACTTTTTAAAGTTGTAACCACCAACAGCCGCGTTTGCTCAAAGTTGATGCAGAATAAAGAAATATTATGAAGTCAGCATTCCAAATATTCGGGCTCCTTGGCATGTTTTAAGAATTATAAACGAATTAATAATAATCATTTGTTTATAGGACTACGTGCTCACAAGGTGCCTGCACGCACGCCGGCGCGGCGTGTAGACGTGTGTGTGTGTTTGTGTGTGTGTTGGGACGGGGGGCGGGGTGGTGTGTTTGTTGTGATGGTGTGTGATGATATGGTGGATTGTGTTGGTGTGTTGCTGTGTGTGTGTGCGTGTGTGTGAACGTGGCCCTGTGGTGTGCTTGTTGATGTGTGAGTGTGTGGTGTGTGCGTGTGTGTTGTGTGTGTGTGCTGTGGTTTGGTCTGTGTGTGCATGTGTGTGTTTGTGTGTGGTGTGTGGGTTGTGTGGGTGTGTTTGTGTGTGTGTGTGTGTGTGTTGTGTCTGTGTTGTGATGTGTGTGTGCCGGTGTGCCGATGTGTGTGTGTGTGTGTGTTGCGGCTGTGTAACGGAATTAGTCTCGATTCCAGGGCCTAAACTCAGTATAGAGTCTAGCCTATGAAGTATAAACGAGAATTGTTGGAATTGGTTGCGAACTTTACCGATGTTGATGTATTATGACCAGACAAAATTCTTTGATGCTGCAGGTAATTCAGTTTTTCACTATAAATGAAATCACAAGATTACGTCTCGTAAGTCAGGACAACATACGGTTCTGGTACAATTTCAAATCAGCATGTGTCTTACAAATTAAAGCTCAAATGAAGTAAAATGTTATAAGTTTTATTTTCATGAAAAACGACTTTTCTACGCGAAGGTTTGGTAAGAGGTGCCAATTATGGCGTCATCTTTACTATTGAAGATCTAATATTATTTGCTGATGATCCAGTATCCTTTAAAGGAGGGCGAGACACCAGATTATTATCTGCGTTCAGGAAAATACCAATTAATTGAGGGAAGAAAAGGCGTGGTGTTGAGCAAATTGGCTGTATGATTGTTCAAGCAGTAAATGTTCAAAGTGATTCTTAAAGTAATAGGCTACCATTGTGGAGCTCAAATAATTTTTTCTTCAAATTTTGATATGCTGAACTACATAGTAGATGTTCTATGGACAATAAACATCGTAGAATAAAAGTTTTGAAAGTTATCACTGCAATGGCAGTTATGCATTGAATAAACAATTAAAAACTCGGGCGAGTTAAATAGTCTAGTGTGTACACACAGTAATCTATGGAGAAAATGGGCAGGCTGAATCGATCAACTATACGATTTTCACTTTTTTAAAGCAACTAAATAAAATCATTTTGAAATACAATTTTTATTCAGGGCGTCATTTTAACCTTAATCAAAGACAATGTAGCCATGGCGGGGGAATCATGTAGCTCAGATTTTCTCTTTACTGTGGAAATGTTAGCCAATACCTTTAAGGTAAAATGACATGATTGGGTAGTCCACAACTTGGGTGAAACACTTTTAGAATCAAAGTAAATATGCAACGATTCTCCTGTGAAAATCTTGTAGTCAAAACGTTGACTCTTTTCTAAATAACTAATGTCAATATCCCTCGTAGCAGCGAAAACCTGCAGTGTGGCTCTATATGGGTCCTATTTTTATCGTGCCCCGTAAATAAAAATACTCGTATGTTATGCTTGATCTCCTTAGTAAACAAATTAGAAGACAAATCCTCCTAGGTGGAGTCCAGATCCAGCACACAGGCTAACATTGTTGTAGCTTCAAATTAAAACATTAGTAAAACTTTGCTATCTGAGCTACTTAGTAGTGTTTGAATAAACACATAAGAAGCCGTACAATAAAAGTTGTTGGAATTTATGCTGCAAGGCAAAGGTATCGCAATGAATAAACAATTAATACGTCGAGGCGAGTACAAAATAGTTAAAATCCACCACAGTAAAGTCATATGAGGATGACAGCGTGAATCGGTCAACTTACGAATTTCACTTTTTTAAAGCACTAAATATCATTTTGAAATACAATTTTGTCAGGGCTTCATTTTTAGACTTCCAAAGACATGGTAGCATGGGGAGCAGTACCTCAGATTTTTTTTTAACTGGAAACAATGTAACACTGCCTTTTTTCTCGTAGATGAGAAAGGAGCCCAGTTTATTCACAAAACGCACGCAGCCATAATCTTCGGCTGTTAACATAATGTAAACAACAACGAAGAAATGGCGGATTTAGATGGAAATGGAGAAAAAAGTTGAAAATTTGGAACGAAATCTGAAATAGACAACATGAGTGTCACAGTTTTACTGGCTGTACTTCTCAGTCTTTATAAGAGTACTACGGGCTGATGTTTACACTATGATGATTATGCATTTACAATATGTCAATCTGCACTCCAAATGGTGTTTTACCTTTATACACAATCGAAGGAAGTTTACTTGCGTCATCCGTCATTGCCGATGGTGTATATAATTTTTGTCGTCGTCGAGTTCTTCTCGGGGCTTATCACCGATCAGGCCATAGCTGAAAGGATATTCTTGTGCACAATTCAACTTTACTATACTGCATGAACTGACAAAATGACTGATCGACTATTACGATCAGTACCAATTTTATTTATACTTTCTAAAATAATACGCTTTGATCATAGAGATTTTTATACTTCGACAAATAATTATGCATCTGGCAAGCATTGCAGACATAGAATTACAGTTGCTTAGGCATCAAATCTCCTTTTCATAATCTACACAGTTTAACGGCAAAGTTTTCCTAAATTTCATTAATTACAGGGGCGTAGGATGGTTTGGCTATGGGAGCTGCAACATCTTGCGGGAGGTGAATAACTTGCGTGTGGGGGGGAAGTGCCCACTTTAGGGAGTGGAACTAAGTTGAGAAAACAGGACGTGAAAGCGAAAGGTGGTAAAAATTATTTTATTGCCGGGGCGGAATCTTTGGCTCTGCGGGGGGGGGGGGGGGTGCACGTGCACCATGCACCCCAGCTACGCCCCTGCATTAACTTGCAACATACGAGACATACACTGTTTATAAGAATACCACAAGTAAAACAGCTTCGATGATGATATGAAAAATAAATCAAATTAATAATAATATATAATAAGAATAATAAATAATAATAATAATAATTAATAAATAATAATAATAAATAATAATAATATCATACATCATCAGTTCAGTAAACATTATTTGCTGAGGCCGATGATTACAAACGATTAGCTCACGCATATAGGATACCGCTAGCGAAGAAAACTAAGATACAAAGCGCTGTCTTAAGCTTTTTGTTATGCTCCAAGAAGAACGAATGAAAAAGACAAGACGATGAAGACAAAGCGGAAAGAAGTATGAGAAGAAAGGAAAATATAAAATGAGGCTAAGGAAAAAGAAGAGGAACAAAGGAGTATGAGAAAATTCAGAAGAAAATAAATAAGGAGAAAAACAGATATGTGAAGGAAAGTCAGAAAGAAGGTAAGCAAAATAAAAAAATAAAAAGAAGCTAAGGAGAAGGAGAAGGACAAGTTCACAATTGAAAAAGTGGATTAGAGAGGGAGATAGAACCTGTAAACTAGGTATCAGTAATTTGTCGCTGTTACATAAAATTCACATGTAATTTTCGGTCGTGGTGGAAGAAAAGATTTTCAAATAAAATTAAAAGAAATAAATAAGGCCGTAAATCCATTAAAAACTTCTCAGAAGCCCTAAAAAGGAGGAACAGATGATAAGTTAAGAGGTGGGGAAAATATTTTAAAAAACGAAGAAACGAAAGTGAAACATAAAAAGCAATACAGGGGTGAACTGTCTCCAAAATTAGCTCAATGGCTTTGCAGGTTGAGTCGGAAAATAAATACATAATAAATACAATAGTGAAAAAATGAAGTTATAACAAGACAAGAAAATAGTTGAGGACGAAGAGAAGAAAAGGAGACAGTAACAATATTTGAGTCAAACGAGATTTGGTCATAGATAAATTTTGATGTTTTAATGCAAGTTATGTGGGTGCCCTGTGCCTATGCATGCCACCTTTTTCAATTCGTCTCCTATATAGTTCGGTGATGTCCCCGAAACCATTTTACATTTGTCCGTTGTATACTACTACGGTGTGCTTTATTTATTTTTTCTTCACTAAAAGTGGCACTTTTCCCCCAACGAAATTGATTTCTTGACAGCTATGTATTTTATCGTAGAGTTAAGATTGCATCACGTGAGCTAAACTTGTTAGTACTGCCGTAAAGAAGGTGTTGCGCCACACGCCCAGGAATCGAAAGCGTGCGCTCGGTTATAGATTTGTCGCTATTTTAGCACATTAATCAAAAGTTCCGTGTTAGGCAGTTTTTATTGAGCCAACCACTTACGGCAATTTTAATATGGTTTCGATAACAGTGACCTTATTGCTGCTTGGCTTCAAGGTTTAATGGGACCTTCGATAAATTCATTAGTTTAGATTCAAATCATAACGTGAACCAATTTGTTGCATTGACTTAGGATTCTCGCAGACTAAAAAAAGAGGCCATATGGGGATCTACTGAGGACTTGTTATATAAAAATGGTACATGGGCCAGTTTTTAACGAATTATAAGAGAGTCCATATCTATTTCCTTTCCCATTCCAAATAAGTAGAAAGTTGTGCGAACTCGAAAATCAAAGTTTAATATCGAATACTTCAGACGAGGCACACGTGAACGTTTTAATATTTGGCCCATTTCCCTCAAGTTGTCATCAAGTTTAAGAAAATAAACTTATCTAAATAACTTGACATTACTCGCTCAAGCATGTTAACTATTGGTCAGGTGTGGAGGTGTGTGTGTGTTGTTGGTCTGTGTGGTGTATTGTGTGTGTGTGTGTGGATGTGCGTGTGTGTGATAGTGTGTGTGTGTTGTATGTGCGTGCCCTGTGTGTGTGTATGTGTCGTTGTGTGTGTGTGTGTGTGGTGTGTGTGTGTGTGTGTGTGTGTGTGGTGTTCGTGTGTGGTGTGTGTGTGTGTGTGTGTGTGTGTTCTTAGAAACCATTTGCCTTTGGTCTAATTAATACATTAAGAATATACGATGTGCAATCAATCGACTAATCGTTGATTGATATTTTGATTGAGTGTTGGAGTGAGGATATATTTTGATAGAGAGAAGAAATGTACGATGAGATAGATAGATAGATAGCAGTAGTAGATAGAGATGATACAGATGATAGATCGGTAGATCATCCGAGTATTGATTGATTGACTGGCTGAAAATATTAATGGATTTATATTCACACTTCGTCACATTATATTGAAACCTGGGGGACATAGAATACATTGCAGTTTGGTACAATCCTAGAAAGTTACATAGTATATTTAAAGTAATGTAAACAGTGTTCGATAATAATAAGGCGATTGTGGCCTTTAATGGATAAGGCTGTGTCTCCCTTATCTGAGATCCTCGGTTCGAATCCTTGTCTCTTCATTCGGGTATAGACTACTTCGTTGTGCCATCAAAATGCATCTTTCTCTTCCCAGCGAGTAGCACAGGCTAACAATGAATCACAGTATTTAAAAAAAGAATGTGAGACTACATAATCCGCCATGCTCAAATTGTCATTTTGATAAGGTCTAAAATGAAGCCTCTGAAAATTGTATTTCAAAGATGTATGATTTACGCTCTATTATAAAGCGAAACTACAAGCATTCAAGTTGACCAGATTCGCTGCCCATTTTTCTCCATAACTTATGAGTGGATTAGGCTATTTTTCCCCCCCGAGAGTGGAATTGTTATGCGATTATCTTGCCAGTGGAGATAAAACTTTCAAACATTTTAGTAATTCAGGTGTTTAATCGTTCATAAAACTCATGTAGCTCAGATATCAAAGTTGACATTTTTTTTTCTTAAATTGAAGTCTACTACCTGTAGGGAGATATCTTATGAATTATTGTAATTTTGCGTGATTATTCTATAACCTTCTTTACATTATACGTTAACACTCTCAAACATGATGTTCTAGGTTTTACTGTTTAGAAAAGTAAAGCTTATTGTTTATCAACAACAACGTTGTGTTTCCAATAATTTTCAGGTATTAGGATATGAAGAGTATGAATTGTTACAACATATTTTTCAAAATCGGTCATTCCTCTTCTATTGAATGGAAAGTTTAAGTTTGTCCTGAGATGAAATGACACTAATCTTACAGTTGCAGAATTTGTATCTACCATTATAGAAAGCAGCGGTTAGAGTTTGGAAATGTATTCAGTGCGTGTCATACACTTTTTTCCTGATGGAACCACCTGTTTTCAGTGGCATTCCGCACAAATATACGTAATATATCACAGTCTTTGAACTTAAACTATAAACTGTATATTACTGTACAAAGAATTAATGTTGATGCAGTACGCTCGCATATCCACCGTAAAACATTTTTTCGCTACAAACATAATTTTCTGTCTTCAATGTGGAGAAACGCCACGCCTTATCATCCCTTTTCTTTGTTTGTTTTTATATGTCTATGTATGTATGTAGGTATGTGCCCTAGTGTGTGTGTGTGTGTGTGTGCTGTTTGTGTTGTGTGTGCGCGGATGTGTGTGTGTGTGCGCCCCGCGCCACGAGGACTTGTCGCTGCGTGTGTTTTTTTTTTTGTGTGTTGTGTGTGTGTGTGCGCGTGGTGTGGTGTGTGTCTGTGTGTGTGTGTGTGTGATTTATATTCATTTATTTATCTATTTTATCTTTTTGTCACAAGTCAACTCGTCGAAGATTAAATACCACACCTGGTTTTGACATGCTATTTATGTTATTAATTCGTCATTCTTGTTCACATTCTTCAATTATAAGCTATCAGTTTAGGTAAGACAAGGCGCGACAGTGGTGTTATGATATAATCATTCAAGCAAGAACCTTTTTTCTTTCATTTTTTATTAATTACCTATTTATTTCGTTTATTTCACTTAGTTGATTATTTTAAATATTTTTTCATTTATTTATTTACTGCTTATGTATTTGATTGTTTAGTCATTTTATTTTTTATTTATGTCTATTTATTATTTTTTAGATTAATTTTTAGCTGTTTATTTAATCTGTTTGCACAAGTCGTTTGTCGAATGATTAACGAACAATTCTGCAAGTTCTGTACTTTAATTTTACCATTCTTCGTTTTTGTTTCACTTTTCTTTGTTTATTTTTGCATTTATGTAGTTTATTTATTTTATGCTGGTTTCAACAGTAAACATCAAGCATTCAAACCAACTTGTCTGCATATTGTTATGCAATTTCATGTTTAGCCATTTTTGTTACACTCGCGCTGTTTAAGGCGTCAGGTGTGCGGCGGCAACGGGCGCTGACAGTGTGTAATGGATTTTCTGTCAACATCACAATAACAGATGTCTTACATCGCATTCTCCATCCAACCGAATTTTTTTCCTGTCTCCCTTGTCCTGGCCGTTGTGTCGATTCGGTTACTTCCACCCGGTCGCTTCGATTTGCACCAGCCTCGTCTCTGTGTGAAACTTCGCCATTAGGCACTCGGAGGTGCTGGTATACTGCGCCTTTTTACTCTCATTAATCTGTTTAGCTCAGCAAGTGGTTGTGCCTTGCTCATTAGTAGACCGACCGGCTGGCTCGTGTGGAAAAAATATACACTTACTATTCTGTATATTATGTTATTAAAAATGAAAGTTAGAAGCACGAAGTCCATCTCGCGCCGAAAAATATAAACCGCGCATCAACTTCTCCGCCAATGATAGATTCCCACGTATAATATCTTACTAAACAGTATGCGCCGGTCGTCTTGAAAACACGCGAAAACCTGTGCTCGCAGGCGATATCGCGAGCGATTTAGCTCTCCGTACCCGGGGTATAACATACGGAATGCAGTGCATGAATTTCTTATTTTACATCGACATGTTCATCTGATTTCCTCAGACAACGGTTACGCAATCGACTGTGCTGAGTGTATCATCTGTCGAGTATACGCTCGGCTGTTTAATTGCCACGCATCTTTTCGCATCCGCACTCTCAACGTTATCAGCACAAAATTACCAATGGGGGGGATGTTAGTTGGCGCATTCAGGGTGTTTTTTTTTCTTTGATATTTTCTTGTACATGTTCGGACCTGTCTATATAATTATTTTTGCATTGAAATAAGAGATAAAGTTTTGTTCTCACTATTTTCATGTTAAAGCGCAAGTTAGTTTCGGCGTAATAGATCAGAGTCTGATCTTTCTGATGAGGTATGATTCAGATTACCTTAACATCTTATTAACGCTTTAAATGCTATACTGTAAAATGTAGTCGAAAATCTCCCCCCCCCCGAGATTTTTCAATAATTAATAAGAAAAAACCCGAAAGACATTCAGAATCTATAATTGTTGTGATATGACCTTTTAGCATATAGCTTTTAAATATTAGAATTACGCCAAAACTAAACATGTGCTTGAAGCAGAAACTTCCCAAGTCAATTTTTGGTAGATACTAATATGAAGATGTCCTAAATATATGTGCGAAAGATTGGATGGTGAAAAGAACAAGTAGACTTCAAAAATGTCTCCCAAATACATGCATTCCCTTGGTTGCAAATACCGGGGCGGCGCCAGGTGCTGGCAAGGTGGAGGCCGTCCACTGATATTTTTCGAAGTGTAATTTGTGAAATTTAGTTTATTTTTATTTTTATTTTTGCCCTCCCTAAGATTTTACAATGTAGCCCCCCTGACAAAAACGAATATATTACTCCCCCTTCGTCGACAAACTTTGTTTAGATGTGGTCGTGTTTGAAACGGACTCCAGACCCCGGTTTATAACCCATAATACAAATACTAGTTCTACATCTAATGATGATGAACAGAGAACGCCAAACTTCCATTCATAATCTTTGTCCCACGAGCCACCAAAAAAAAAAAAAGTGGCAGTTACTTGAACTGATAAGCTGTACATGCACTGTTGAAATACAATTGAAAGTCACGAGATTGCGAAATAAGGCTTCATTTCTGGCATGGCGCCATTTTAAAATCACAATATGCATTCAATATAGCATCTCGACAGCGTATTTAATATCAACTTTACCAAACTATACTTCATAGAATAATCTTGGTGGTGTGTGTTTTGCCACTCTCGTATTGATAAGCGGAGTTGGCGCCTAGTTATCTTTTAAATCGCCATTTAACGTGTGTGTATAAAAGCAACTGGCGTTATTAAAACACAATATAATGTGAATATGATGGGATTTCTGGATCAAGTTATCGTTTGTGACAGCATAGAGATCTGATAATAACGCCCTCAAACGAGAGTAGGTTAAATCATATGACAGTATTAATTTAACATGAGGTGCCGACCTTTCTTTCTGTTTATGTATAAAGGCCAACTTTCCCCTTCATAATGTCATAAACATGGGCTCTGATATTTATAATCAAAATGAACGAGAACCAAATTTCAAATCTTTCTCCGAGAACTATATGATATCATATTTTGGTCATGGATGTACGTTTCAAACACTGATTTATCTCTTACCCACGAAATGCTTTTTCCCCAACCGAATCCGAGCAATCGCAAGCGCGTTTACTCGATATCACTTTTACATTTTGTTTTGGGGATTTCTTAAAAAAAAATCCAACTGTCTGATATGCATACAGAGGTTCAAAATAATTATTCATTGAGGTAAACAATCAATCTCTTGATGACGAAAAGGATTTTTCAAATGTTGTGTAATTGTTTCTAAAAAAATCTCATCGTTAAGTATCAGCATTGTATCAAATAAGTTTAAAATATCTCACCCATTCAACAAATTACATTTAAGAACCTGGAAACATCTGTATCATTAGGGAATTTCACACTGGTAGCAAAACATCTTGGAGTAGAATGATATGAATTGATGAGTGATAGCTGAAAAAATAATATTGGACAACTTTGAATAAAGATGTGAATTTTTGAAGAAAAAAAAACACAATCCAACAATCGTCACAAAATCAATTACGTTATATTTGACATTCAATGTGAGGTATGTCTTAATTTGTTTTGTACTTAAAATAGCACGTAATTTTGCCCCTTTTTACTGTTTATGTGTGAGTACACGCACACAACATAATTCGAATCTCTCGTTTTTCTAATATTTTTCACATTGTGAATTCCCATCGTTCGGCTAGACAAGAAACTACAGCGTGCCTTAAAAAAGGTTCAAGTAAAAAGCGCCCAATTTGGGAATTAGAAAATACTCTTGTGGCATGATGGTCACATTAACGTCAAGAGCAAAGTCCTAGCTTTAAAATACCGTTTGTTTTGTTCAGTTTACTTGTTTTAATCGGGAGATATGTGTATAACAACGAAAGGGTAAGGTCACAATGTGCCACAGACTTTTACTACAGTCAATGATAGTAACTATCAGGCCCTCTTCCCGTGAAATTGGCACATTTGTTGTTTTACCATTTTGTTGTTAACTAAACATATCTCAAGCTTAAAACAACCAAAGTGTTTTTTTGTGTGTGTAAATCTCGATATATGCCGTAAACAACAAAAGGGTGAAATCACAATTGAACCACTTTTTTTGGAACTGTAGTAAAAGTGGCACTACTGTAATTTTACTATTTTGTTTTTAATTACACATACCCTCCCTACTCAAAAGTATTGCAACATACATTATAACGCATACATTTTACATTGAAGGGGTCTTTCTATAATGGAGTCCTAATTACGT
>JZLH01S0508383.1:18089-36144 GCA_001188425.1 Eucidaris tribuloides
GGTGTTTATTTATATTAATCTTCACATTGGATATGATTTCATTCATTTATATGTTTTTTGACGTGCAAATGAATGACACAATCTTTAAGTTCAGTGTTAGTTTGTTAGTTGCAATTTACACTGGGAAGTGTCGGGAATGCATGAAGACAGTCACCCTACCGTAAATTCATGGCTGCAATATGTACATGTATATCGTGTGCATTGTAGTTGCAAGTACAGCATTACAATTATTCATTGTCTTTTCATTGAGATATGAGAACGTTATAACAACGTTGGGTGGCTGATCATTTGGCTTCCCTTGTCAGATCCACGTTAGTTAAACGTCACGTACTAGAAATGTATCCACGATGGATAACATGATCTGATGACGATATTTAGCGAACGATAAATATATAACACTATTTTTTAGTGACTGTGACGTTGTTCCAACGTTGGGTCGGGTCCCAGGCACGAGCCACCTCAATCCGACGTCAGACCGGTCGAAAGACCGACAGAGTGGCTTCTGTGGCCAATCCAAACCCGACCCCTCTGTTCAAAACATTCAGTCAAATAACATTCTGGGTCACCGTGTAAGAATCTTAATTATGTTAATTTGGAGAAATTTAAAGTAATGCACACACAAGTGCCAAATAGATATATTACGTGTTTTCTATCTTGTACACCTTAATAATAACGTATCTTCGCTACTAATATATATAAATAATTATTGTGGACATTCACATTTTTGCTGTAGAAGATAAGGTAAAAAAATCCTGTAGCAAGTACCTTGCTGAAGCGCTATATAAATATTAAGTATTGTATTGTATTGTAGACATAAATATGCAATATAATGGAAAATCTACACATAGGAAATCTATTTATAGATTTGTATGGAATATTTGCAACAAATTTCCAGAAAAAGACCATTAGTAATAGTTTTAAATTAAATAAAACATCCTATTTGTACATTTTCATGGAAAGTTTGCAACAAATTTCCAGAAAAAGACCATTAGTAGTAAAGTTTTAAATAAAATAAAACATCCTATTTGTACATTTTCATGGAAAGTTTGCAACAAATTTCCAGAAAAAGACCACTACCAATACGCTTACAAATATATTTAAAAAATCACTCTACCGAGAAATAACTTTTTATCCAATCGAAATACTAGTTCGAGAAAAGACAGACGACCTTTTTTTTAGCATGTGCCTTATCCACGTGATTTAACCAATTTGACATCCTCGATGCGTTTTCAGTCTTGTTTGTGAGCCGTTTTGACTCATCTTGCCGCTTGTACTGTTATCTGACGGAAATAACGCAAGGTGTAATCAGTGCCCATTTCCAATCCCTCGCAGCTGTCTGAAAAGGCGGTGAAAAAATGATGAAACTTTCACGCCAAATAAGTAAAATATCACAAGACAAAACGTACTACTAAGTGACGATGAAAGTCTACGAAGAACCTACGAAGCGCCCAGTGCCTTTTTTGCTGATTAGTGTTACTCTGAAAAACAACAAGGACCGGGGCAGCGAGAGAAGAAACGACAAAACAATTATTTACGATAATTCAATCAGGCGTTTATAGGTTTATGCATGGCTTGGCGCGCAAGGATATGCGCAAACGTGCCGACTTGGCGAACGCTGATTCAACCGGCACAATTCCGAAAGCAGTTGGGCGCAGAATGTTGAACTTCACTCGAAAGCGGCGGTTGCGTAGATCACCGCTCGTCTATATATACAACCGTGAATACTTTGCACTGATCGCGTGAATTTACGGGAGGTACAGTTTTCTCCATCTCGCACTTAATTTATTTACTAATCCTGACGTTAAGAGTGGCTATATTGTCACAGTCACCTTTGTTTTGTTAACTGATGTGATTGAGATTGAGATTGTTTTAGCATAGCAACGGACCCACTTTCATTAGCGATCTATCTTTAAATATAAGCCAAATTAAAACTAAAACAAAATCCTACATGCAGTATGACGACATGAGAGTTTGCGTTCGCAGCACGAACTAAGAATGCGACTGAATGTTTTTGAAAAACAGAAATAAAGAACAAATGAAAGCATTTATTATGTCTCAATAAAGTAATCACATATTACAAGAAATCACGTTAACATATAGGGCGAGGAGGTGTTGGATTTGTTTATTTTGTCACCAGGAAGGTAAAGGTATAGGTAGCGACTTACACCAACACCGCTGTGTTTCTGGACCACAAATGAAAACATTTGATATGTCTCAGTAAAGTAATCGCATATTATAAGAAATCCCGCTAACATAGAGGGCAAAGAGGTGTTGAATTTGTTTATTTTGTCTTTAGGAAGGTAAAGATGTAGGTAGCGAGTTACCTCCAACACCGCTGGATTTCTGGACCAAAGCATTTACAGGTATTTGACATCAGCATACTTTCCTTACTTCCACACTTTCTCATCTTTGCCCTGCCCATTTCTGTTAACTGTGTACTTCTTTATTTCTTCCTGCCTTCCTTCCTATTCTTTCTTTCTTTCTTTCTATCTACATTCCTTTCTTTCCATATTTCTTTTATGTTCTTTGTTTCTTTTTTCCTTTCTGTTTTCCTTATTTTAGTCACACGACTTTGATTTCATGTGATAAAGCCAATGGTTACCAAGTTAGAGACAATTCAGTGTTAAGGCTCTTCTACCGGGAACATATCCTAAGGCCCATCTGCCGGACAAGCGACAGCTTAGTTTTGATGTTTTTAAAAAAACATTCCAATTAATCTATTATATCAGCATTGTCAAAATGGAAGTTTAACGACACACACACACATATTAATATTATACACACACACACACACACACACACACACACACACACACACACACACACACACACACACACACACACACACACACACACACACAAAGATGGTGGTATATAAAAATCAAGAAGGAATGAGATATAATTGGTAAATTTAGCCTTGAATCATAATTTCGCTGCTACCGTGTCACAGATATCAACGCGTGAAATCAATACGCCGGTTGATTTCCGCCCACTTTTCGGACAAGTGGCATCGGATTACCAATAGTATATGAAATGATATATGATTGTTATATAACACCGACGCGTTGTCCTCCCATCAGCAATTGCAATTCATCAAGCTTCGGATGACAATGGTGTGGGCTGGTTCGGGCATGGAGAGGAGCACATTCCAGGGAGGTGGGACTAAGCTGGCATGAGGAGGTGCACATCTTGGGCAGGTGGAACTCAAGTTTAGAAAATCAGTTGTTGAAAACAGAAAAAAAGGGGATGGAAATTTAGCTTTTCTTACTAGGGGTGGAATTCCTCTCTACCTCAGCAGGGGGGGGGGGGTATAGCCCCAGATTACGCCCTGGAATAAAGAGGAAGAAGAGGTTCCTTCTGGGAAACTGACCTTTCCTGGTCTTCGAGCACGTGCCAAGCAGCTGTCGGTAACATAAACTCCTGGTTTCTTGTGGTCGTGTTATTTCAGGAAGAACACTTCTTGCAATCTCGGTGGGGATTTGAAATATATCACGCATGAAAGTGTTGTCAAAGTCCCAACTCGTCAACCGTGTAACTGTGTGTAGCTATAATATCAGTTTGTTAACCGAGTGTTGCGTGCAATACGTGTTGATCCAGAGTCGACATTTGCGTCACGATGTTGTTTCATAAACATGTGTTTAAGACCCATTATTCTCACCATTTCCATAATATGCCCCGTATTATGAATTAACATATGTTTTCCTAAACTTTAGAATGTTTGTCATTTATGCTTCTAATACATGCATGTCACCAATGATTAATTGTGGTTGTTAATAATTCAATCAAAGATGATTATTACTGATTTGCAATTCACTGTGACCTCCATAGTGTCAGTAAATGAGGTCGATCAGACCCAGCTTTTGTGTCCATGACAAAACTCATTATACCTGTACTGTCATGAATACGCACGGTTAATCGTAAACAAATGTTCTGCCAAATGTTCATCATTATTAAAAAGAAAAGTAATCTATTATTTAAGTATTATCTCCCAGATCATATACAGGTCAAACAAATATCGCTTTAATTCAGATTTAAAAAAAACGGCTTATCACAGGGGCGGCGGGACCGGGGGGGGGGGGGGGCGCGCCATTTGTTTTTTTTGTGTTTTCTGTTTCCCCCAAAATTTGGATTGCCAAGTAATGCCTTTTTTTTTTCAAACGAAATATGCCCTTTGTGAATGACGCATGTCCTTTTTTTAAATGAATATGCTTTGTTGAAATGACGTCTTTTTTGATCTACTCATTTTTGTCGATATTTCTCTTTTCATATTCATTTTCATTTTTTTTTTTAGGCCTTACAATAGGACTACAATAGGACATTATTAGGTAAATTTATATTCAACAAGCTTTTGTGCCTAAAGGGCATTATTAGATCTCCTCTTTGCCTACTGTGGTAGCAATTATGCCATTGCTACCGTTTGCCCCACTCCCCTCCCCCCCCCATTTTAATTGAAAGCATTAATGCCTTTTTTCTAAGTTGAATGTGCTTTTCTTGGTTTGAACCTAACTGAGTGCGTGACTTTATACGCGTGTATCAAAAAAACAGTAGACTTCGAAACAAAAATATTAAGTAGTTTTCGTTATTTAGCGCATTAGGTTCATGATTTATGTTATATTAACTTTTTTGGATTCGTAAGCAGTGTGTTGTTTATCTTCTTTTGTCTTTTGTGTGAGGTTGAGTTATTTTCAATGCATATGATAGGTAGCAGATACGGTTGTCGACATCGGAATGCATTTGACGCTGACGGACAATGATGTTTTTAATCAATGTTTATGCGGATCAACCAGTGGCTGCGCAGAGCTCTACTGATGTGCCAGGATGATTAATCCTCAAGCATGCTCCAGAGAGAGCTAATATCAGATATTATTGTGAACAAAGCATAATCGAAGCATCTGATTGGATTACCCCATAAAAAGAAGGAATGCATGTTGGCCAGATGAACTGATGACTTAAAAAAGGTGCATTTCTTCTTTTTCAGGGATTGGGGAGTTGCGTAATTGTATCGGTTATTGCTTTATTTGTCTTTCTTGTCCACAGGATTGATATAGCTTTTTCTCTGAGGCATGCCTGAGGATTAGAATGTAGCCAAAAACTGAGAAAAAAAAAAAAAAAGCAATGATTCAAATAAAACCCACCCTACCGTTCAAAACAAGAAAATGCATTTTTCTTCAGTTCCAGTTCATCTTGCAAACATTGACAATTTTCTCCTGTTTTAGGGGGTACTTCTGAATCATTGCTTCATTGTTGTTTTTTTACCACAAAATTGATATAATTACATCTTCTCTGAGCATGCTGAGGATTCAATCCTTGTGCACATCAGGTGAGAGCTTCTGCAGCACCGGTCTGTGAGGCATTAAAACATTGACTATGAGAACACAATTCTGTGCGCAAATGCATTTTTGGCCTATTGGACAAAAGTAACCTGTGCTCACTCATGCGTGAAATACTTTCAATACCAATAGTGTCATCAGAAAGCTTAGGTCCAAGGTAAAATATTCATATCAAAAAATAATCTCTAGATCATGAAATATTTGCGTAATAAATTTTTTTCTGAATGTCTACTTTTTTTTGATAGACGCTGTATACGCACATTCGTCACTGGAGGTGATTTTCTTTTACTTTTGTTATTGTTTATTCTATGTATTTTTGCCTCTGACTGTCTGATGAGGCACATAATAGAGAAAGAAAATACTTTGTTCAAAGAAGAGGCACATTATGTACCTAGAAGGGGCATTTGGTCTCTCATCTTATAGAGCCGTCTACGGTTGCAAAAATTGGGCCCTCTCCAATTTTTTTTTAGTGATTACATGGCCCTATTTTATATACCCTTCAAGCTATAAAAAAAGTGTTTTTCGTGAGGCAACTTTCCTGCGGTCGCCTTTCCTTCTCTTCAACAAAGAAATTCACCTCGTAAGGAGAAGAATGCCCCTTTTTCTTCAGCAGAACTTCAAGTATTCGCAATGTGCATCATGACGTATTTGCTCATTGATTCTTATGGATTCATTTAAGGTTCTTCATCTTTTTAACACACTGCAAAAATTCTGAGTTGTAATTAGCGCCAGAACAGACCACAAAGCGAGTTTTACAACTTAAAATTTCTAATTTTCACAAAACCGCTCGCTCGCTATACGCTCGATCGCGAAGTAGATACATGTATATTTCATGTTTCAATGATCAGAAATCCCCTTGAAAAAGGTTTTGCTCAAGTTACATTACCGTGAAGAAACAGCTACTTCGAGCAGAAAAGTTTGATCTAGACAGATGTTCTTTATTTTTTTAAATACTACAAAAAATCAGTGCTGTTATTAGCGTCAGAATAGACCACAAAGCGAGTTTTACATCTGAAAATTTCCAATTTTTCCAAAACCGCTCGCTCACTACGCTCGCTCGCGAAGTAGATACATGTATATTTCATGTTTAAATGATCAGAAATCCCCTTCAAAAAGGTTTTGCTCAAGTTACATTACTATGAAGAAGCAGCTACTTCAAGCAGAAAAGTTTGATCTAGACAGATGTTCTTTATCTTTTTTAAAATACTACAAAAATCAGTGCTGTAATTATCGCCAGAATAGACCACGTTGCGAGTTTTACAACTTAACATTTCTAAATTTTCTCAAACCGCTCGCTCGCTACGCTCGCTCGCGGATTATGTGTAGGCTTATAGATTTCATGTTTCAAATCGAAAACCCATTTTAAAAAAGGTTGGGTTCGAGTTAAATTGCCGCTAAAAACAGCATCTTCAAGCAAACACCTAATCTGATAGTGAAAATATCTGCTTGCGCCCAGTGCCCCTTTTGACATATAAGTGCCCTTTTTGGGCTTTGCCCCCCAAACGAAAATACGTTCCGCCGTCCCTGTTATCACACAATATAAAATTGCAAGCACACACATTGAGCAAAAGAGGTATATGAATAGATTAATATTCAAAAATCTATGCTACAGTGCATGTAGCTATAATATATATATTATGTGCGTATGTGCATGTTTGTATTGCGTATAATCATTTGCGTGCATGTATAATGTGTGTGCATAATTATTTGGGTGCGAGTATACGTGCGTGTGTGTACATGATTGTGTATCTGTGCGTGCGAGCGTGCGTGCATGATGTGTACGTATATGTGTATAAGTAAATGTGTATATGTTTGTATGTGTGCGTGCGTGTTTACGTTTTCAAATTCAAATTCAAATTAATTCATTTCCAAAATTCAAACGGATAAAAATATGAACACCAAGTTAAATACAATAATTCATAATCACTTTCTTAAATACAAGTAACTTAAGATTCCATTTATTTCTTGAAAAAAAGGGAAATCCCGCAAAGCTTAATTAAGCTTGGATGCATAGGACAACCCCAAAGTTGAATTAAACAAAGTTGACAAATACTGCCCCCCAAGACAAAAGGGCATAACAGACTTTCTTCAAAATTGAGTTATATAGTGTACGGTACTCAGCACATCATGTTAAACGTGCCGAACAAAAAAATATTAATGAGAAGTGTCCCTTTGTTTCATAATCCGCTTGTTAAAAGGACACCGAAAGGCTTTGAACAAAATACATTTTGCTAAATATATCCAAAACACCAAAATGTCAGTTATGCCCTTTTGTCATGAGGGGGGGGGGCAGAAGACATGTACATGTGTACATGGGAATATATCACAACGAAGCCCGTATGAAGTAGCATATTCTAAAACAGAAAAAAATCGAAAAATAATTTCAAACTGTTGGGAGCCGTTATAATGCGGCACCGAAAAGGTGAAATTTGATATATCAATAAAAATATATACGAACAAAATATCAAGAATGAAATCTTTTATGCTATTCTTAAATTTAGTCGCGCGCGCGCGCGCGCGCGCGCGTGTGTGTGTGTGTGTGTGTGTGTTGTGTGTGAGTGTGTGTGTGTGTGTGTGTGTGTGTGTGTGTGTGTGTGTTTGTGTGTGAGTGCGCGCGTGTGTGTGTATGGGTGTCTGTGTGTGTGAGAGTGTGTGTATGTGTACATTAATGTGTGTCATACATATTGCAACTTCATGTGGTTTTCCTCATAATTGTGCTTATCAAATATTTATGCATAAAATGCACAACCTTTCGCTGTATTTATTTTGTATTAATTTTGTAAGATTTCATGAATTTTGTGCAAGTTTGATTAATTTAATGCAATTCTAATATTGGCTTGCAATCATTAATGCATTTGTATTATTTGTACAATCCTATAGTTAAAATCATACTTGCATTAGGTGAGATATTGTTTATTATCTTACTTGTAATTCAAACTTGATTCAGTTGCAAAAGATTGCCACACATGAACTTTTACTAAACCTTTAAAAACAGTTATTATTAAATATTTTTATAAGACACCTGCAGGGAATTTTTTTCCAATTTCCATCAGCGTCTTATGATGAAATACAAATACATGTAATTGGAACCAAATTCCATTAAGCAGCTCGCGTTATCTCAATACGTAACCGATAAAACAACGATCACGAATTTGTAAGCAATAACGAGTTTTACAATGTATGTGCATTAGACAGATTCCATTGCAGAAAATTGAAACAGGTCGCGCCAATTGCAAAGGGTATTGCTGACAAAAAGTCATCACGGGGTTTGGTTAACATGTCTGGACTCTATAGATTACACTTGACATACACACCCTTCCATCAGAGCACGACGAAATCCTTTTCGTAACTTGGTATTTTGTTGAACCAGTTCAATACGCCAAAATATCCGAAATTACATCGAACTCAGCCACTTTATGAACATCTTCTGCGTTCTTGGTGTCACGTTATGCGGTAAAGCGTGTAACCCTAAACTGCCAAAATGCCAGTTTCTGTTTCTGTAAATCAATGCCGATAAAACGATGAGCCTTCGAAAATGTCACTTCGGCCGGCTAGGTTACATCCTGGAAAGATGTCCGAGTGGATGGTGTGAGTTTCGTCTCGGGGTCAATTCGGCAGAAACCGTTGTCACTCATAGTCGAGATCTTATAGTCGCAGAGATTTCACGTTGAATTGTTTGGTGCTAAAATACGTACTGTTTATGTCAAGAGATTTTTTCATTCATGATTACAAAGGTAGAATCTTACAAAACGGCTGTTTAAAATTTTATACAACGCTGTTTACTTTATGAACTGATCATGAATTAATTACAAGTTTAAACAAGTGTTTAAAAATTGAAATAGCAATGTTCAATTTTTTGAACAATAAATATTAAAAATTGAACATTGTTCTGTTTAAAACTTAAAACAGTTGTTTAAACTTTTAAACAATACCTGATCAGTTCTAATGGTAAACAGCGTTGGATACCATTTTAAACAGTCGTTTTATAGAGCTTAACATGCATGATTCTAAAGTTAACAAGATTTATGTCGCCTGACCGAACCCTCTTATCAATGAATCGTTGTAAAAACAAACAAACAACAAACAAACAAATCGAGGTTTTTATCGTAAATCTGTCAGATTTAAGGTCGTGTTAGAATAACTCCTTTGAAATCGTCACACAAGATATCCATCTCGGGACAAAATACCACTCGCATAACTATCGCAGTGTGGATGTGTAGAGTATTGGTAAATGGTGAAATGTCCAGGAAGAAGATCATATTCTGTTTACATTTGTCCTGTCCGTAGCAACCTTATTGGTGACGAACTGACGATTTTCTTGAAGGTAACTTCCTGGGATGGGGTATGCTGTCCACGGAGTAGTTATTCAAAGGTAACTGTCCTAAGGTAGTTGTTTTAGAGTGGTTGTCAAGCAGGTAATTTTCCTTGGGGTAATTGTCCAGGGGTAATTGTTGAGGGTAGTTGTCTTTGAGTTACGTGTCCAGGTGCTAATTTTCCTAGGGTAATCACCGAGGGGTAATTATCCAAGGGTAGTAATCCGGGGGAGGGGGTTATCACCCGGTCATGGGGTAGTTGTCGAGAAGTTATTGTCCACCCAGTAAGTGTCCCAAGTGTATTTGTTCAGGGGTAAATGTCCTGGGATAATTTTCCTGGGGTATTGTCCTGGGGTAATTGTCCTTGGGTAGTTGTCCACGTGGTTAATGTCTTTGAAGGTGATTGTTCAGAAATTACTGTCCTGGGGAAAATTACCCGCCGAGCAGTTGTCTACACAGTAATTGTTTTAGAGTAATTGTCCTGGGGGTGTTTCATAAAGCTGTTCGTAAGTTACGAACGACTTTACGCACGACTGGTGATACCTTCTTGTGCTAGATGTAAATGCACATGAGAAACTGATTACCACCCAAGAAAGTATCACCAGTCGTTCGTAAAGTTGTTCATAACTTACGAACAGCGTTATGAAACACCCCAAGGAGTTGTTGTCCAGAGATAGATGTCAAGTGGTTATTGTCGCGATGTTTGTCTAAGGCGGTTAATATGTAGCGCCGCTTTTTTGTCCTCGGAGTAGTTGTTCTCAAAGTTCTCCCAGAGCTTTGTCTCCGTCAGTGCCGTTTCAGCAAGGTGCGCAACCGCTTCCGGAAGGTCAATGAAACAAAGTGTGAGAATACACTTCCGCTGATGGTTAATTCAGCCGGATAAAAAGATAAGGATGAGAAATAGAGAATGGGGAAAGGAAAGAAACCAGTAAAGTTAACCTGCCGCCTGCTGAAGTGCCGAGCTCATTTGGCCGACCTGTCAAATCAATGTTAAAGAAACATACTAGAGTCAAGTAATAAACAAGGTAACTTCAGAGATAGGCGACCTGTGATTAATGTTTGGGAACTCACGTCAGTTGTTTAATTATTTTAGATTAAAAATGGAAATTTAGCCGTAGAGTTCCGGAGAGTTACTAACTTGTTGGCGAAAGTCTTTCATTTGCAGTTGTAAAGTGACAACCTATGAATTAATCCCGTCTCTCCTCCCGTAAGGTCACGTTCAGAGAAACGTTTGGTGGGCAACGCTTTGCTTTGTAGTTGGATACTGTCATCTTCTGAAGTAAAATGCTGTTCTGGAGTCTCATGTTCGGCAACATCTCTATCGCCACTTCCGCCACTCAGTCTTATCTACGATTGTTGTTTTAATAAACTATCTTGCTACGAGATTTTGCCTGGCCTTAGTCCCAGGCATGAATTGAAAATGAAGGTAAGTGACCCGTTCGATGTTGTATTACGTTACCAATTCGTCCCGGCCCGGGTAAAGTTCGTCTTGATTATTTCATCGGGGCGTGCGTCGTTCTTTGCTGATGCGCAGAGGAATCTGATCTTATCTCGCGTTAATACCCGTCGCTGTATGCATAAACGCTGTAACCACGTGCGCAAACTTTGATTGAATACGTTTCCAGACGTGACTGCCAGTGCTCTCTGACTATTAGAGAAAGTTCGTGTTACGCTCACTCCTGCATTGGTGCCTTCTATATATAGCAGAACACGGAGTAAACTATTGATGTCTTTCGGATGTCAAATTTCTGACAGATCGTAGACTCATTGGATGATTGTATTTAAACTACAACGACAAAATCGTTACCGTTACACATTTCTTCGAACTATACGTACTACCTTGCGCTTTTAAGCTTTTGACTGAACATGAAATATCAACATTTTATTTTTTATATTTTGAGCCAATGTCTGACTTTATTTGTATGGGATCTGTATGACTCCACAGTCAGTATCATAAATATTAAAATGTATAAGGCATTTAACTATCAGTACTATAAACTTAGAGGTAGGAAAATTTAAGGGTAAAAAAAATTGTACATTTTGACCCAACTGAGAAGGAAAGCGTCTTACGAAATTCAGATTTTTTTTTACATCACCCGACAACAATCCTTTTAAGGGTATTTTCCATGCGAACAGGATTATCAACAGGATTATAAAGGTTATACAACATCGAAAGTGAAAATAGTTCATTTCTTTCACATTACATGAGTATAAGCATGTTCCAGTGTGGCTGCAATACATCAGAGTTAATTTCATAAAATTTGGAGCACGTTGAGCAAGACGACTAAATGAATGAATCACCCAAATCAACCATGTTAGTAATGAGGACTAATAACTGCTACAGCATTTCCACTTGTATGGACTTGTCAAACTATGTAAGCCGCTTGTTCTTTAGCCATTATTGAAGCCTCAGGATATCTGTCTATAAAGAAATCCCCTCATCCTATGATGTAAAGTAATTGATGAATATTCTCCTCCATGTCAACGAACCCGTGTGGTCTCTGCTTTTTTTTTGGGGGGGGGGGAGGGGCGCCAAGGTGACCGAGAACACATCGCAGCAGTCTTCTATTCTGCATAGTGTGTAAAGTTGAGGGTTAATCATACGCTACGTAAAAGTTGAACTACACAACTACACAGCATTACAAATATCCATTTAAACCATCTCCGTTTAATTCCGGCGGCTGTTGGGCTTCCAGGAACACAGTTGCTCATGATTATCTTTCGTGCTGTTATTAAGGTAAATATCTGATTTCTAAGCGAAGAGCAATCCTTACAAAAAATCCATGGTATATTATTGGAATACCATTCGGAAGTACCATAGAAAATACCATACACAATATACCATTGGGTACCATTCATCTACAAATGGTGCATGAATGGTACATGAATGGTACCTTAAGGGTACCCTAATGGTATAACACTGGGCTACCATTTGAGGACCTGATTTGCATAAAGGTGTATGGTATCATTTGCACCAATGATATTTGAATATTAATATGCAAATTTTTGAAAATTGAAACACCACTCACTATCCACCATTGGTCTGCCATACATAATCCACCATTGGTTTACCATTGACATACTACTGACTAACCATTTAAATTTCGCCATTGACATACCATTTGGCTTCCACCATTGGTGTACCATTGACGTACCATTCACCTTCCACCATCGGTTTACCATTTACTTACCATTTAATTTCCACCTTTGGTGGTTTGCAATTGCAATATATATGTATACCGTCTACATTAATTTAATGGCTAGAAATGTCATGCGTACCAACTGTTTTATTTTTTGCATAGAGGTGGTCCTACATGAATAAATAACGTAAAGGAATTCGAACCGATGATTATTTTCAAAAGAATCTACGCCATGAGCCACGGAGCCAGGATATCCCCATAAAATGATTATTCATAGTGAATCACGTAATGCATTTCTTCAAAGCAGGCTCCAGCAAACCAGTGATTCTTGAAAAGGTTACATTAACTATGGGGGCGCGATATGTTAATGTGTGACACCCCCCCCCCGGTCTTTGTGACCATCCGGGCTCGATAAAAGAGCGTAGATTGGTAAACGTGGCGTGAATGTCATCTTTTGCCGTGTATTTTGTGGTGTGAGTACTTTAATTGTCACGAAGTTCATCAGAGCTGTGAACGATGTATTTTGTCCCCCTACCCGTGGTGTGCGTAATACCTTTTAAACTTTTTTCATAGAAATTGTCATATAGGTGTCTGTTCATCCAGGTGCTGGTTGGTCACGGGATCGGTCGAGTTACCTGGAAAACTCATTTTGTTCCGTAGTCAGGTAGTGACAGTATTACTCAAACCACTGACGTGTTATGACGTATAAGGTAGATCCCACAGGGACCTATGCGATGGGTTACCATGCACCCATTGCAACTGACCCACTCTCTGTCATCACAATTACCGATTGCACTTCCAAAGTGACTTAACAAAAATGTCTTGTCCATACGCATGGACTAAGACAAAACACAACAAGAAAATGTGCACCTTTTTGTATTAATATGATTTCAGCTGAAAACTGAAGCGTTTACGGTCTCATGTCGTAATGGCCAGCTAAATTGTCCTCAAATGTTTATTTGGCCACCTACCCACATAAATCTCAATCAACTAATTTACCGCCAAACGCACTTATATCACATGTCCGTGATCGCCTGCCCGTTTCGTGTATTTTGTGACGCGAGTGTACGTGACAATAAGCGCGCCATCCCCGCCCGTAATCTCCGCCTTTTGATGTTCTGGTAAATCCCGTCGAGAAATTGCGCGCGTGTCAGCTGCTAATTCAACTTGTGCTGTTCCTTGTCATTTCTTACATTTTTGTGGTGTATTCTCAAAAGACTTTGGGACAGCACTGATGTTTTATACATCACGCATTTCAAATTTGTCTTTCTGCCAGCTATGCATGCGTGTATACATTGTAAGCGAAGCCTGTGGGAGTTGTTTAGCAGGGGAGTAAGCTGTGTAATAGGCTTTTTATAATTTAGATGGTGGTAAATTCGAGTCGAAATCATTTCTGCCTGTTGCAACGACACGAGTTCTGTTTAAAGTTACATGTTTTCGTACGTTTAATCGATAATTGTCAAAAAATGATTATTGATTACTATCAGAAGGTCGTTTACACAAAAAGATAATAATACACGTTGTATATATAAACGATATTTAAATTTTGAGTCACCTGTACATAGTCTTAATTCATGGTCCTCTTATATATTTCACATAAAAAATGAGAATTAACAATGTAATTCGACTACTGGACGATGGGTAAATACGCCTCCAAATGTCAATGCAAATTTGAAGAAGAGGAACGAATGGGTAGATTGCACATGCATTTCATCCTCCTCCTTTTCATCATCAATAAGTCATCATCATCGTCGTCATTATCATTAACATGCCCGTTATCATAATTATCAACATCTTCGTTATCATTATCTTTGTTGCCAGTCATTATCATCACAACCATCACCATCGCCACCACCAACTCTTACACCACCCTAACCACCACTATACCGTCATTGTCATCATTACCAAGTTCATCCTTCCAAATCGCTCTTGTCGGTCCTTCCTCGTAATGCATACAGCGTTTAAGGCCTTATTCCCCTTTTGGATCGATTATTTTCATCTAATTTTACTTCTATGCATGAGGCCGTGTTTTATTTACCCTCTGTATTCAATTCATTTATTTTGATTTTAAAAAGTAAAGTTATAATGCGCATGTATACCATTGTTATAATCACATGATCGTCATCACGATAGAATAAATCTAAAGAAATCCAGTAAGTTAATTTAGATTAAGGCAGATTAGGAACATCCAACAATTGACGGCAGTTACCCACTTGGCGTTTGATAGATTTACCTGGCTTATTATTGAAAACAATCCGGTAAAGTTATCAGGGCATTTCCAACCTTTTCAATGAAAAAGTGTGCTGAACAGAAAGCATAAAATTAACACTGTCGGTCCAAAAGAATAAGGTCACTACAGAGAAAACGCATCCAATATTACCTCAAAGTTGTTGTTTGCATTAAATAATTGGGTCAAATTTTATTCTCAATGGTGTCACATTCTGTTTTGACAAGGAAAAGAGTCATTTTCATCCCTTTGCTTTGTAGAACATTGCAGGATTGAAAAAATAAATTACGGCACCAATACCAGTCTACGGTCCGTCACACGCCGATGTGAAGTTGTTCAGGAATCCTCGTGGGAAAGGCGCCAAACGACAATTTAATTGGCGGGAAAGTGCCCTTGCACTTACCTACCGGAATAAGCCTGCATTGCAACAGGCTTTTTAGTCATTATTAGGTCTATGGAGTGCCTGATGGGCGGTGCAGAACCAATTCTCCAATGGCTTTTATTTGTGCTTATACAACGCGCCGAATGTGAGTCCCAATGCTTGCACTTACGGTCCAAATGGGTTGTTTAGATTTCCCCCATGGCTTACATGGCGGCGCTGTATTCTGGACAGTTACATTTTAGACACTCGAAAACACTCGTGCTCGCTTGTATACCAGGGCAGTTGACGCGAAATCGGTCATATTTATGTGAAAGGAGGAACGGACGTAAAAGAAAATTGTTCGGAATTGCCCGGGTGAAGATCAAGGCGTCTTGCGTGGCATTTTGTTATTAGGGTCTGGACTATACTCACCATGTCTTTGGATTAGTGCAAATGTTCCTTCAGTGGTGTAAAAAAAAATCCCTTGAGGGGGTATAGCCACTAAGAAATTGCAATTTCTACTTTAACCCAAACCAATCAGGCAAGCGTGTTTAGCTTTATTACCTGTTTTGCTTGGGTTCAAGATTAAATGTACGAGCTCTTACGAAAGAAAGAGATTGAATAAATTGTATATTACATACAAAGAGAATATCCAAAATCAAATGGACTTAAGAGGCTTTTGCTCTGTATCTCGGCCTTGTAAGATCTTCATAACCCGCTGCATTGATATAGATGTGGCAGTTGTGAAACAATTTCTGTATTGTTTTTATATAATGCTTGCACAACAGAATAATAACACTAAAACCAATTTGATACAGTGGAACTACACTAGAGGGCAATCGCTGTCATTCGACTTGGTGAAATGAATACCCCAAACCCGAAACTTAGCTTTCAAACATGACGGCGGACGAGTATCGTAGAATTACTGTAAACATCTTATTTAACAGAACACGAGCAAGAGCATTGACAGAATATAGCTGTCTGCTCACTCGGGATAGAATGTCACCCATATATTCGGGTTTTATTTTACTTCAGATATTTATGAATATAGATTGGTATAAAACTGATTATTAAGTTTCCATGAACTACACATGGCGTTTAATTTTTTTACTGTTTCAGTGAAATATAAATCAGTTTTTATATTTTATAAATACATCACTGTTTTGTGTCTTGTTATTTCTTTGTATACTGATCGGCTCTTTAGGTACTCCGTAATAGGTTGCTTTATCTGTTTATGGAGGAGCAGGGTGAGGGAATTGTAGGTGTTTCAAACACAGAAATCTATGTTCTTGATAAAAGTGTTTGCATTCGCTGTCTCCAAACTTCTGCAATGTCCTTTGAATTTTTTTTAATTGTCGGTATATTTTATCTTTTTGTGTTAACGATTAACATATAATTGCTACCCTCTTGTATAATATGAAGTTTATTAGTACCTTTAACTTCATACCGTTATCATTCAATTAACCTATCTACCCATCTATCTTTCTACCTAATGAGGTTGGGGTAATTTAAATCATTGGAATTAAATACGTTAGTATTCCTTTCACGGTATTTTCCGAGCACAACAAATGGATCTTAATAGTACGTATTACACACATATACACACACTCACTCACACACACACACACACACACACACACACACACACACACACACACACACACACACACACACACACACACACACACACACACACACACACACACACACACACACACACACACACACACACACACACACACACACACACACACACACACACACACACACACACACACACACACACACACACACACACACACACACACACACACACACACACACACACACACACACACACACACACACACACACATGCTTGGGTCACTGTATCTATCTACCTTAGATATGAAAGCAGAGCCAGGATCAACTTTCGAATTCTGGGAACAAACTTCATAAATCTCATTTTACGTAGTAGAATGTGAGGGAGGAGAGAAAATGTGTAAATGACCAACCTCGCCCCCAGCAAGTGATTACTACAGAGCTACATTGCATCCTTCTGGACCAAACACAGGAACCACACTTAATCTCAGCCTCTCCCACTTTGCACACTTCACTGCGCCAAGTGCTAAAGGCAGTCATTAAAAATCAGTACATGGGACTAGAGAAACGACGAGGCAGAGGCGACCTTAAAAATCCATTACCGCAGAGAAATGATGAAATCTCCCCCCTAATCACAGTAATAACGAGGATGTTGGCAACTCAAGGTCAGAATGAGGTAATTATAATCCTGCCCTGCACGGTTTACATAATGTGGATAAGCCGTAATAACTTAAATGGCGCATTAAAGCTTATACCAACCGTCGATAACAGAATGATTTTTTTCTTCCGGACTACGTCACGAGGAACCGTCAGCGGTTTCATTATCTGATCTTCCAGGTTAAACTTGCGATTTAGGTGTTAAGATTAACACTGGGGCTATAATCTGAATTAAATACCTGTTATGGTGTGACATAGCACAAGCTGTGTTAGATTTAACACACATGGTTTTATCTCGAATAGCTACCAGATTACGGTGTTGAGTTTCGACAATAGGGGATTCATTTCAATGCAGAAACAACTCCTCAAACAAAGAGAATTAGGTTTAACACCAGGGGCGTTGGATTTAAGGCCACATCTTGTATCTACAGCTTGCCTGAAAAAAA
>JZLH01S0508383.1:46848-64348 GCA_001188425.1 Eucidaris tribuloides
CAAAGGACGCAAAGAACACTTTAAGTCTTGCGCGTTAAAATTTATTATTCCGCCTTTGTGCTCTTATAGTTCGATTACCTACGTGTCCTCTCTCGCCCTCTCTCTCCCTCTAATCGTGAAGGCATGGTGGATCGGGGACGGGGGACCGCCTCCCAAGTTACGGCAAGAGGTGTCGATGCACTCGCACTAGGTTGTTGATGATTATACAGCGTGGCCCCAAAGAATGCTATAGATGCAGATCGGTTAATTCTTCGAAATCATTCACAAAATGTCATGGTTGATTGTTTATGGGTTGTAGAACAGTTCTTTTTTCCAACAAATGAGTAATTCATTCATTTTTGTTGAGTGTTTGGATTTGGAGGAGCTTTTTTTTGTGAGGGCAATGTCGTTTCCCAATTTTCTATTTTTAAACGTCCAAGGGTCACTCAGAACACCGAAATATTCTCGCGTCTCAGGCATGCATGCAGACAACCGGGATGACAAGTGGGAGCATGTAGCTCGCAAGTCTCTCCTGCTTGATGAAGCGCCGAGGCATCCAGCCCTATGCTTCATGCGCGGTTGTGTGCGCGTGTATGGCAACAAGGTGGACGACGCCAGAAGTATCTCGGCGTTCACGATGACCCGGCCGCGCGTGGTTGAAAAATGGCAAATTTGCGGAAATTGCGATTGCCTCCGAAAAATGGCCCTAGAATAAAACGCCTTACTCAAAATCATTAATCTTGGTATATTTTATTCGAAGAAGATATGTTCTAAACCAAGCGAAATAAAAATGATGACATTTTGCGATATGGCGGCTGAATGGGAAGAAATTAGCAGTCATTACTCGTAGCATTCTTCTGGGCCAACCCTGTTACTCGAGTACGATGACTAGACTGGTATACACTGATTATTATCGTATATTATTTCAGTTATATTATGCTACCCACTCTGACAAAATTTAATCGTGTTTATTTGATCAGCCACTCCAGACCAATAAGATAAATACGTTATGTATAAAAATTAATTTAAAAAAGGCACAGTATTTCACCGCCAACAAATTGGATTGTTACCAAAAATGTTTAAAAATAGACGATTTCTGTCCCCAAAATTGACAAAATTTCATTGAAAATGTTATGAGATAGGTGATCAATCACGTATGATCATATGACTCGCTAGGTCTAGTGATGTTAACAGCGGGCGTGTGTCCCAGAAAAAAGGAAACCGGAGATTGATGAAGATATATTTTATACGATTAATAACAAATTGACAAGAAAATATCGTACTTAGTTGGAAAGCATATTTTCTTTCTTTATCTTGATATCAGTCTCAGAGATGTCCATTAACGCCTATGACGTGAGCAAGACAATCAGAATTGGAGACAGGTATAGAAATCATCTTGCCACGACGCAAGATTTTGAAATCAAACTCTTCATCCTTGGATGCATTCAGGAAATATTTTCAATATCAAAGGACATTATTAAAAGCCTGTTTTATCTTCTGTCATATGATACCCATTGTGAAAATGAGTGAGTGAGGCGTAAGAAAAGACAATTTGAAAAGATGCCTTTTTCGAAAATGTTCCACAAATGCATTCTTAACCTGTTTCTGGAAGTTTGGCGCACCAAGCAGAGTTGACCCTACCGGCGAACATGATTCGGAGCCTTATTGTTCCTCCGAGCAAGATATTTGTGTTTGTGCAAGTCAGCGGCATGAACCTTTTTGTTTAAGGCTTGCTTCTATATCCGCAAAATACGCTGCAAAATGTATTCATTTCAGATCACGGCTAAAACAGGCAGGGTGTTTTAATTAAATCTGTTCTCCGGCATACGATATATTATTTTTTAAAGCATGATCTGGCGTGTCAAATAAAGAAGAAATCGTGGTGCTGATTTTTATGCCATTCTTTTTTGTTTTCAAAATAAGTATCATTCTGCTACCCATCAAATGCCACTTAAAAATGGAATATGCTGGGGTGCAAAGTGAAATTTTGGTAGCCACAATATCTGATTGTTAATTTAATACATGCAGTGAACGTATGAATTATAAGTTATGTTATCAACATGAAGAGAGGGAACAGAGCTTTACAGTCATACCTAAATCATTGATGGAATTATTATCTTTATGATAGAATAATTTTGCCATTGAAATCCGGTTCCTTTTTTCTGGGACACACTGTATATCGCGAGTATGACTGACGGTAGGGGTATACACGGTCTGGAAAGGATTATTAATCGTATATTATTTCAGTTTATCTTGATGCTACCACTCTGACCAGAAAAAAAAAAGAAAACAAAAACAATAGTGGAGAGGACAGAGAGATGAATAATCATTTGCCGTTAACCGCATGATCCAAAATGTAATTCATATAGAGGTTATACGTTACCACCGATCCCGATGCAACTGATGTTTAAAAAAACTAAACTCTGCTATAAAGTAGGCTAGTCGAGTAGAGCCAAAATTGCCAATCATACCGGGACGTACTTATTGTGTATAGAATGTTGCAGTGGCTTCCAGTCATTGTCTCCTGAAATTAACAGCAATTCGATCGGCCCTGCGAAAGTTCAAGGTGTGACGTGAATTCCCCGTGGGCTAACCGGTGCTGCGCTGGCGTCACAGGACGGAACGTAATTAAGTGAGAAGGGGTGGTTGCCTCAAACCTTTTCTCAATGTTGAATGCCTACGATTTGATTGCTTATGAAGGTCGCACTCAGCATGCTGAAGTGAGTTAGGGTTGATTAATGGCCTGTGCGGTGGGCGTGATAGGGGGCAATCTACCCCCTTATTCTGCGATAACCCCAATTCCAGGCAGAAAGGTATTGACAAACTCGGCCCAGATCTGCTAGAAATTTAGAATGATTTGAGATAACAAAAAAGTTTATAGTTTTCATTACTTGATATATATTGAGTTAATGTTCTTTAAGCCTTTCAATATTGTCAACTTTCCTTATTTTCATGCTGATCAGAGTGATCATACATCTATAGAGCAAAATTCGGGCTGGTTATTGTATATAATAGTCATCCTTCAGAGAAGCCCATGAACGTAATAATCCGAAATTTCAGTCAAGGAGGAGAATTTCTTGACTGAGCAAATAAAATGTTGTGTCCCCTCCTATGGAACTGTCCCATACACACACTGTCTTGTTGAAAGACAGGAATGAATAAATGTACCAGCCCAAGAATCAATTGTTCGCCATTATTTTTTGGCAAAACGTATTTTACCTCCAAAATTTGCAGGGAAATGTAATTTTAACTTTAGACATTCAATACATGCTGAAGGCACTGTCCTTAAAATTAGTTTGAGAAGTTATTGGACTGTGAACGACTGTTGTATTGAAAGCAAGATATTATAAGAAGAGTAGAAAAGTCGCATGTCAAAGTTTCTAACGTGGAGCGAGATTATACGTGGAAGGTTAGTAGTACTATGTTTCTTGGTGTGTTCTAGAAGACGTCCAACAACAATATTTTGCCATTTCAATACAAACGAAACTCGGTGCACTTGAATTGCGTTACCTTGCGACTTTTAGTTGGCAATAAAATGATAGAAACACAAGACAAAATAACTACAAACACCACCTTAGTCCATACTCACTTCAGATATATTATGATTGTGCTTAGCATTCCAACGATCTATAAAATTGAGAAATATTAAAAATCTCCAAATATTCTACTGGAGTTGTGTTTGAACAGGATATCTTTTGTTAACTCTCATACTATTCATGTGTCTGCACCTTCTGCAAATCCTTTTTTCTAGTCTGTTTTGGTATTTGGCAACTTTTTACTGTCATTTACAAGGCACACTTGGACTATTATACTTCCAAAACAGTCGGAATTGCAAACCCAATGAACGCTGGTTTAATTTTGTTTCGCGTGCATCTTTCACGCATAGCTATACCAACTCCGTCCAGTAAAAATATATAAAGTGTGTTTATTGATCAGCGAAATGAAGCTCCTAATCATCAGTTCACATCATCTGACGTCGAGTTTGGTAACGTTTATTGTACTCTGATATAGCATTGTAATTTAAAGTGGCGAGAACTTTATAATACCTTAAGATACATGTACTATATTCTTAATGTGACCATTTGAAACCATCATCCGTTTACTTTGTCCCATATACAGGAAACTACGCTGTAAGTTGTTCATGTTAGTAGACGCAAAGTCCGACGCGGTATGTGGTTTTCTATATGAGCGAGAATTATATATGTATATTGTATTAAAAGCCCAAGTTTAGTTTGAGGATTTTTTGTTATTTGAAAGCTTTATGCCCCAAAGTCATAACCTGCAATAATAGATTCTGAATGTCTTTAGTTTTTTTTTTATTAGTTAAATAAAAATCACGGGGGGGGGACCCCGAGATTTTGACTATATTTTATATTATAGCATCCAAAGGGTTAAAAGCTTTAAGGGTACAATGTGTTATACCTCATCTGAAAGAGCAGACTCTGCTCTTTCAGATGAGGTTATAGCTCATATAACCTTTAAACCCTTTGGATGCTATAATGTAAAATATAGCAAAATCTCGGGGGTCCCCCCGAGATTTTCATTAATTAATTAAAAAAAATAAAGACAAAAAGGTTGTATGAGTTATACCTCATCTGAAAGAGCAGAGTCTGCTCTTTCAGATGAGGTTAACACATGCAACCTTAAAGCCTTTTTAACCCTATTGAATGCTATAATGTAAAATATAGTCGAAAATCTCGGGGTCCCCTCGAGATTTTTCATTGATTAATAAAAAAAATTAAAGACATTCAGAATCTATTATTGCAGGGTTCTGACTTTGGTGGCATAAAGCTTTCAAATAACAAAAATCCCGCAAAACTAAACTTGGGCTTTAATGAGGTAAACTCAACGTCACAAAATGACAAAAGATAAAATTCTGACAAAGTTACAAAACGCTTGAAATTTATCGCTTAGCCGTTGAAGACTAGACACGAGATACCTCGTCTCAAAGTCATGGGAATGCACGTTTACAGCAATAATCAAACCTATATTCAACAGGGTTAAAATTCAACTGGAGTTGGTAGAAGCGAACTGGTTTAAAAGGCGGCTAAGTATTCAACAAAACTATTTTTAAGGTGTCAACTAAGGTCAATAGCTTCATTAGCTTGTTAGACGAGAACTTTCGTCAGATTATCTGAAAAGGGCTTCAAAAAGAATAAGTGAAGAAAAATGCTGCTTGCTTATTTTTCAAGTGAAGCAAATTGCTCTTTTCGGCTTACAAACAGAATACTATAATCACCTTTCTTATTGCGCTTTCCTGAGAAGTAATTTTTTATAAGTAATTCTGAACGTTCAATATAATGCGCAAATGCGAATTAAATCTCATCAAATAGATATTTTGGGACATTAAAACCATACAGAGAAACTACCATCACTTGGGCAACCAGATTTGAATTGAATTTTCTGCTGTTTTCTGTACCTGATTTTAATCTCACACTTCCTACACCCAGCTTTTACAATCTAATTGAAATAACATATCATGCAATAAAAAAATCTACATTAGTCCCCTTTAAAATTTTATATCGTTATATTTATGTCATCAAATGCGACAATTCGGTCTTTGATATTTACAAAAATATATTTCAAGAATTTTTTTTTCAACTTATTTTCCATAGAAAGTACATTTAATTACTGTGAAGCGTTTATTTGTATTCTACAAGCGTAATTTGACAGGTGGATAGCGAAATTAATCTCATCAAATTTATATTTAAGACGGTAAAAAATTATCAAGAAAGAATATCGCGTTGACAACTTCGATTTAAAATAAACTCTTATCTGTATTCTGTGCCTGATTTAAATCTCAAACATTCCAAACCCAGGTTAAAAATAAGAAATACAAATAGGCCTCGTTTAAATTGTTACATCGACATATTTCTGTCATAAAACGTGACATCTCGGACTTCAGACTAAAATAAGTTCATAATAGTTCGAGGGTATTGACACAGATATATAGATATGATTTATTAAATATATTATGGATATAAACTACATGAACGATCTCAAAACAACTTACGTTGGCTGTAAATTCGTCCCAATGTCATCCCATCATTACTGTAATTATTTGTAATTTTTTTTTTTTTACCATAATCGGGATTTGTAACAAAGATGAAATGAAAATGGTGACGGTCTAATGCCCTTGCATAGTCATGTTTTTTTTTCATGTCTTCATGCATGGTAGTCTATAGGGCATTGACCAAATAACGCTCTAGAAAAAAAAGTTCCGTAGTCTGTAGATTGGTATTGAAAAATAGCATTACAAATTAAGATGAAGTTGCTGATGAGAAAACACATTTGTTCTCCAATTTTTATTTGCGCGTTGATGAGTAATCGAGTGATTAGTGAGGCAAGTTCCTCAGTCCCATTCGTAGAAGAAGGAATCACCGTCAATATTACAATGTCGCAATTTCACAGACACAAACATTACTCGCTAGATCGGTTTTACAGCTATGCAATTAACATTTATGAAGGCCTGTGGCTCTACATTAATGCACATCGGAATGTACCTGTGAAGGTATTCTTTTGAATGAACTTAACAAAAGCCATTCAGCAGTCCTTCATTATTTATAGAATGATAGCCTTCAAATGCCTCACCAAAGTACCTGTTCAGTTTTCAAACATCTGCGGATTCACAGAAGCATTGTGACTACAAAGGTTGTCAAGCATTCCCTAGTTTGCGGACGATGATATGACGAAGTGACATTCTAACCACGTGATTTATTTTTGCACACGTTGAAAGTCCCCCTGTAGTTTGTGCACCAATGAAATGTTCTTGGTCACGACATTATAAATAACCGTCATAATTAATCAGATTTCTCGAAAACGCGCAAATTGTTATGGAGAACAAACGTGAAACAGGATTTTAGTAATATTTGGATAATCATCACTAGGAATTTGTAAAATACCAAAGATGGGACTATAAAAAGTCACGATATGGGGCCTTGCCATACAGCCCATGGGCTTCAAATGTTAATTACCCAAAATATCTCTTTAGGTATATCAGATTTAAAAGTTCTAAATATATCGACGATCGTTATCTATTTCTATTTTCCAAACAAAACATCTCCTAGTATTTAGAAACAGAGGGAGATAACATAACTCTCCGGAAAAAGAAGAAATGTGTACACTAAGTTGCTTTCCACCAATTAATATTCAATTCTGTTCATCATAAGAGTTTATTTTGTTTGTAAAGCCCTTTTTCACCAAGGTAGCTTCTCCAATAATTAAGATACTGTTTTCGTGGGGGCCCTGGAGTAACAAAATAACATTAACACAAACAGTATGACATAAGACAATAAGAAATGCTGTTCACATTCAAATAGCAATACATACATGTAACGTCCAAAATAAATCATCTTATCCCTATCCGTATATACAGGAATAAGTATTTATTTTTTGTTAGCAAAACTTAAGATAAAATTTGATCGTGTATGAACAACAATTGAGTTCTGCAATGCAAACAATTATTTGAATATATTTTTCAAGAATTATTACTCGTAAAATAAACTGGGAATATGGTATATTTATCTGCTGCTTATTAATTTAGATATTCAGGTAATATGATACACGATTGTCCACATAGGTAAAATATCAGAAGTGTTGGGTGAGTTTTTTTTGTAGATACGTTATTGTCGAAGAAATCCAATTCAATAACAAAAGAAAAGCTATATCTTTCAGCTAAAACCCCACACTGTATATACATTTAATTGCAGGTTTCTCAAAAAAAAAGGCTATATACTGTATCATATTGCTTTGTGGCAAATCCAGTGAATTTGACTTTGAGATATTCATCGTTGATTTGTTTATCCTTCTCAAATTTCTTGAATTATAATTTGTGAAGTATGGTTCTATATATCTATATCTATCTATCCATCGATCTGTCTATGTTACCTCTCCATATTCGAGATACAATTCTAAGTTTCTCCGCCCCTCCCTCCTACTAAACAGAAAACAAGGAAAGAGACAGGTGTTCGTTGCTTCGTATGATGTTTATCCAGTCATGGGTGTGCATTTACGAGCAATTCGATACATGTATCAAGCACCGAGGCAGATGCAAAGTAATCCTTATCAGATAATCAACTTTTATCTCGTACATTGCGGTTTTTACACGAGGAAAAATCGGCTTAAATTAAGTCTAGAATGTCTGTTATTTGAGATATGCTGGATTTGGTAAACATGAATAACTCCAAACTAAAAAAAAAAGTCTGGCGGATTATAATGGACATCCATGTACATCGGGATTGCATCAAGGGTCGTCTTTTCACAAGCCGGGGGATATTTTTCACCTTCCCTCGATCAGCTTGACAAAATTATTTCTTAAGTTGCCGGTGTTTATTTTGGGATACTAACCTTTTCCTTAGCGTAAGTTTAAAACTTGATATTCTTCAGAAGATATATGTCAGGAAAGAATCTGCAAAATAAAAGGAACGGTAAATTGTGTACACACGATGTGAGTATGAGCACGCATGCATATATTAAAATGGTAAATTGAAGTATGATAAATTAATATTGGAAATTACGTTATGAGTTCCTTAATTTATGGAAATAGTAATTAAGCTATTGTAAAAAAAAACACTGAAATTTGTTATCACTTTACGACAAAACACTGTAGGACTTACATTACATTGGTAGTGGCGTAGCTAGGAGTTTACTTTTAAAAGGGGGCCATGAAGATAAACTTACACATTGAACCGATTTCG
Organism: Eucidaris tribuloides; assembly: GCA_001188425.1. Taxonomy (NCBI): domain Eukaryota; kingdom Metazoa; phylum Echinodermata; class Echinoidea; order Cidaroida; family Cidaridae; genus Eucidaris; species Eucidaris tribuloides. Next base: position 55,524 of record JZLH01S0508383.1, read on the forward strand.
TGATTTTTCGTAGAACAAACACAGAAGATGGAGGGGGGTGATCTTGTGTGTGTCCCTCTCCCATAGTGACAAAAATGTTACATTTATATCTTCAAAAATCCCTTCAACTGGTACATTGATAACCGCAAAATTACCTTGTTATTCTTACTCGTATTTCTCCGCAAGGAATGTACATGTGGAAAACTTTAGAGCATCTTCTCCAGATCATGAATAGATCCCTTTTGATAGGACAGCTCCAATTTTGAGAGCGTGGGTGCTGTCTAGGATTCCGGCAGTCAAGCTATTAGGAATGAGAGAATAACAAGCTACATATTTTAGGAGAGAAAAACAAACTGTACTTTCAGACAATTTCAGGTGTTTACTGTACAATTCTTTTATTCGGGCAGTAATAACATTTGAATAGTCCACTCAATAGTCCAAAAATAAGTGAAAAGAATAGAATTGAAATCAAACGAGAACGAAAGGTTACGGGTCAGATAAAATAGGCGTCACTTTGATCATGGATATCACCAGTAATAACCATTGACTGGCATTATTTTTACTGGAGCCCTGCAAATATTGACATTTCTAGATGCTTTAATATAGCACTGCGGGAAGGTTGTCAAATTAACCGTCTTTACGCATTTAATCTTTACTTCCCTTGCGGAAATTATATCTGAAAGTTAACTACCATAAATTGACGTGGCGAGTATTTTTTTTTAAAGATGGCGTTATCGATTTGTATTGTGAATGAATGATGGCAAATTAGTTTTGATGAGCAAATTTATTTAATATTTCATCTCTGACAATCTCTTCGAACAAAATAATGAGCAGACCATTTGCTCTAAAACATACACATGAATAATAAACCTGCTGTTACAATCCGAATAATCAAAAAATATCACACTTGCTGTATGTGATCGTTGTATTGATGAAGAAATTGCATGCCCAATTGTGTTATGTTCTGTCACGCAAAATGGACGATTTCCCGCCATTTTTAAAAGTCAAAATTGCTACCTGCATATTTTTGTGCAAAAGGGTTTACTAAATTTCATTTCGAACTTTCAACAAGTGATTTTAAATTTCGGTTATTAATTTTGTTAAGATTACCTCATATTCACAGTCTTGTATTGTTCACTACCGATTTTCTGGCTTTATGTTGTATATAATAAAGGAATATCAAATAAATATACTTAAATCTAACTTTCATGCATATAACCAAGAAAAATAAACATAGCGATAGAAGCTCAATGCCAACCAGATTATCATATTAGTTTATTACTACATATTATTGTATTATTATATTGTCATATCATGATATTATTTTGCATAATACTTATCTCATCTCCGTTATTTCGTATGACATTTGAGCTCATAAGCAGTATTTCCATGTTAATAGCCTTATATTGACGAGGAATCACGAAATTGGTATTTTTGTGATTTGGCGGACTTCTAGCTTCTTGCTATTTCTCATCAACTATGTACACCTATCGAAACTGTTTATCCATTATAGCCACTGCGATGCCTTACACCTTTTTGATAACTTTTCTGGGTAAAATGTACCCGAATAACTATCTCCAAAACAACAAGCGAACTCTTATTAGATAAAGTGAAAGCAGTCTTTGTATTTCCCCAATTTTCACAATTCCTCAATAATAATTGCCAACATTGGTTTAATGCCCACTAGTTATTTTATGCGTGATGCTTTGTCATTGTTTCGTTTTTTATCATCGTTGAATTTCATATGTGAAAACGATCATATAATCTGTCATAGGTTAAATGGGAGACAGAGAAACAAACCTTATCCCCTATAGTTATAAGCCTACACTTTGCAATTTTGATTTTGTTCCGACTTTGGTCGTGTTGGTGCTGTCTTTCAGATATGACCCCGGATATGACCTGATAACAATGTTCAGGATGCTCGTTAAATCTTGCGGTTCAAGTAACATAAAGACATATAAGGATTGGTATGTACACGTTATAGTTCATCACGAATTTGGAACCCTCAACTACATCGCGTCATCTGACCTGTTACACACGTGAATTGAACTGACATGTCAGGAGTGCATTCTTATCCCAGTGAACAAGTGCCGGACATGAATATTCATTAGCAACCTTTCGATGGTAGCCATGATAATGTCAGATCATCAGTATCGCGCACGAGGTCATTGCAGGGGTGTCGATCCATGTTTTGGATGGGGGGGGCGGGCAAAAGTGAAAAAATGTCCAAAATTTCGGCAAATTGTAATACAGAATTTTTGCACGCGAAGCGCCCCGAAATATTGACAATTTTGTATGATTTTGTATGTTAAAGACTGATTTTTGTGCCATGTTTAATGGTTTTATAATGCTTTCTAATGCTTTTAAAACATACATTTACATTGCATATTATGAATTTTTCAAGTTGTCAAAATTATTGGGGGGGGGGCAAACCGATATGTTTGCCCCCCCTCAATATTTTCATAAGGGGCGCCCCCCCCTGGATTGACGCCTCTGGGTCATTAATACTTATACTTTGTATCTGGACGGGTACAACTCTGTTATGTCGATGTACTGGCAGCATTATAATCAAAAGATGTAGCAATCATTACTAATAGATTACCAGAAATTATTTTAATTATTTCATTTTTTACGGTGAACAAATTTCGAGATGACCACTAATCAGTGGTAATTATAAAACAAACAATAAGTCATTGGTGGTAGGTTGACTCTCGTCAGTTGTCTTTTGTTACTAGCATCATTGTGTATCAGTTTTGTAACAATCTGTGACAGTTTATAAAATTTTGGGGCAATTGCCCCTTTAAAAAGGTCCAAGCGAATCTGTTACTGATAGAAAATAATAATCACCAAACCTTATGATATGGCAACATCCTACAATACGAGCTTCTAGACGCAAGTTCCCAGTGTTTTTGTTGCTTTCTCGTGTTTATCAGTAAAATTACAAATAATCATATTATAAAATTCAATTAAAAGTGACTTTAGTACACTTAGTCTCTTTGAAGATTAATTTGCTTGTCAAAAATTTCCGTTCCTACAACGATCAGCTATTTATTGCATTTCGGTTGCCATGTTGCTTATCAAGTGGTTTATATAATAACAAAACACAGACTCAACCTTTCATTAATCGCTTCAGGGATGATCAAAGTCATAAATTCCTACAAAATTCAAATAATTCGATTTAATTCGATAATGTCATTACCTACCAATTTATGTGGTCATAGAAAATTTCAAGGTATTTTTAATAGAAGCATGCATGATAATTAGCACTTACTACACGATATTGCTTGAACCATGTCGCTCTATGTTTGAACCTAATTTCCTTTGGCGTGTTCGGACGGAATGTAGATTTTTATCTTTCGGAATGAAAGGTTGGCGTCGCCACTTTACATTGCCGCTCCTGTAGTATGCAATTAATTAAGTGTTTCAGGTCGGGAGATGAGGCGTTCATGCATAAAACACACGAGACTTCGCAGACGGATTTTAAATTGATAAGGAGTGCGCCATCTATTGTATGGATTTAACAGCTGCTGTCTGTCTGACAACCGAGGGGAGTTTGGATCCACTTTCGTCTGGGCGTACGAGTCTCAGCCGCCAGACAACAGGATGTGCTCTTTTGCTTCGCGCCCAAATACATTTCATAAAGAAATTATTGCGCAATTCAGATATATCGAAACTTCGAAAGCCATCATGAACTCTCTCCATTGAATAGTACCCTCTTTGAATTGAATGTTCCCACTAAATAAACAACGTCAGATGCCTAATGTGAGAGAAATTTGAAAGAATACGCTAACATTCTTGTTCAAAAGCGCATGGGATACCACGCGAAAAGGTTGAGGTTGAAGTAATAAGTCAAGATATTTTCGACCTTTTAGGAAGGACGTGCATCACTTGAATTACAAAGAAGCGAAGAATAAAACTCGGGACAGCCGATGTATCAAGTTTATTATTTATCAAGTGTGATGGGAGCGTGGGAAGTTGCCCCTTATACTTGAATATCATTTAAAATGACACTAACATCGCACTTCACGCGGCGAGATGCGTATGATTCGAATGATCTGTTCTCGTGCAGTCTCGAGGGGGAGAGACAGAAAGTTACTCCACGCCTGGGTTGACATGATTGTAATACACATCATAATCAAGGCAAATCTTGGGTTGGTTCTTCTTTCAAGTGAACGAACTTTATTTGCGTGACGGGGTAGATACGATCTTTTGGGACTCCATCCATTATTGTGTAGGTCTATGCTATTCTAATAAAGCCATGGTGGTTTGGAAAAAAAAAGTACATGCGTTCAGAAATATAATGCATTCGGGAAAGGATGAGGACTTTCCATTTTGAACTGGTTCAAGTCAGTTACATTTTTAAACTTGTCTTTCTTGTCATTTACCCCCTCCCCCCCACACACGCGCGCGCGCGCACACACACACACACACACACACACACACACACACACACACACACACACCTACGAATATATTATACACAATTGACTGTCTGTAAGTAGTGTCCTTGCAATTGTGAAAAGGTCATTTACAAATAGTAAACTATATGAACAGGAGTCCTTGAGTGAGTTGGCGAGTACAGAAAATCATTTAAGTGGTTTCATTCACGGGACCATGACAAATTCGCAAAGGTACAGTATCTTTTTGTTGTGTTTATGGGTAAGTAGCAAGATACTTTTTACTTAAAGATTGGTTTTAGGATTTGCAAGTCCATCACTTCCCTTTATTATCATTAACAAACGGTAGTTAAGTACTTACAAATGGTGTGTTAAAAGTTTTAGATCCATACGTCACGAAACTTGTTGCTTTATGAGAAAAAACTAATAACGATATGCTACCAGAATATTTTTCTTTCCGTGAGCTGAAATTTTGTTCAAATTGCAGAACTCGGTTATGCGCACGTTCGCACAGCGCAGCGGTCAGTGTGTGACTACGTACGTTGATATGGTCAAGCAGTGAACTCTGCGTGACCTTCGGCTAGCGGACGCTTAAACAATTTGGAAACTAACGGAACGTGCCCGTCACTTTACAAATTTTGCAGTTTAACCGTCCAGATTTTCACCAAAACTATTTATTCTACCCAAAGGTTCTATGACAGGTGTTAATCACACTAATCTTCACATTGTGAACAATTTGAGATGATTTCATTCATTTTGCCGTTTTCTGGCGTGCAAATCCTGAACCCTATCTTTAAAAATGCTGGCAGTTATATCTTAAAGATAACGACGCCGTGATTGTGCCAAAGTCAAAGTCATTTAATGTAGCACGCCCTCCTACGCGAAGGGATACTCAAAGGAAAACATTGTCTCGGTATGTGACGAGTGTTACATTACATACGTGGCGTGACGCTCCACTAACTTTAACAGGCTGACATTTCGTGTGATACATTCAGGACCGGCGGCTTGCATAAACAAATACATAAATCATGAACAACGGAAATGTGGAGCCATTGATCCGTTTCAAATGAATTAATGATGCCATTCCAATTAAGGGCTCAGAATTGAAACTTGCTACACTTGTATGCACATTGATGTAAAACATGAAATTTGAGCCAAATAATGATACCCATAGGCGGAGGGACAGGCAAATGGGGAACAACCATGTATCTTAGCTGTAATGTGTTGCAAAACATATAAAATACATCACTTTGAAAGCAAGGCTAAGAGCATCTTAACATTCGCTAAAAGAGAACGCTTGTCCGTGAAAGACCCCAAAAGCATCTTCAAAAAGAACATTAAAATGTGATGAGTTTGATCAAACGAACTTGTAAGGAAGTGTTCTCAGCTGCTATTAAAAAGAAAATCAACTTTCATATTTCTGCCTTACGAATGTTTCACAGCGATGAACAAAACAACATTTTCACGAGTTTAAAGACCGGGTGTCTCTTTTGCAAGCCAAAAATTGGTTTATAGAAGAAAAGGCTACTTAAGACCCCTGAGCAAAGTGTACGAGCTAAAAACGCAGTTTTAGTTAAAATTAATTATAGTAAACGTTTGAATTCGATTTGATTTTTTTGTCTCTATAGGGACAAAAATTCTACTGGTAGTTCATTCTTAGACAGTGCATGTAGGGCTGTTTTACATCCATGGACAGTGCCATAGTACAATATGTTTGTACACGTATTGTGTAGATGACCTTGCATTCCTTTCAGTGCCCGACACATGCCAGCACAACCATCCGGTATTACAAATGTACTGTAATCAGCGTGATATACCCATGGACCTACTGTAGGTCCATGATACCTAAGTGAGAAGGGGAACAGTGTGCCTAGAACATACACTATACAAATATTGTTTTTTGCACATTTTTCAAAATCTAGGTAATTTCTGACCTTCAGATTTCACAAGCAAGTCCTTTATAAGTAGCCTAGTGGTATGAATAATGTTTTGATGTGTTAGGGGAGGGTTGAAAATGACATTCCCTACCTTTAGTTTAATTGTCCGATTTACACCAATATTTACACGAAGCTGTGATAATCTCAAACTTAGCTTGGACTGTATCCGTGAATGAGTTGATGATCACTGTTTGTCTGAAGTTATATAGTCCGTCTTGCGCCACAAGGGCGTTAACCTTGGGTTTCATTGTAGTGGGAAGGGCCTTAATGATATAAAGGGTCTGTATTACTCCCGCCTTTTTGGCAGCAAGGTGAAACAAGCTTAACATCCTTTGGGTGAGGCCTAAGATGTACAATCGCGTGCTTGTTATGGGAAATGCATATTGTGATGATATATGAGCAGCCTCATGCTCTTTTAGGTATGGACCACGTAAAACCTCTCTAACGACTTCATTTCATGAATAAAACATTGTCACTTTTGTTATTCATCACCTTTCAACTAGGATAATTGAGAGGTCGAGACTAGATACCATTCATCAAGACAGGATACAAACGTGTGATAACTAGTTCCATAGGTCTATACGGTGCTATTTTATCAAACATGATTATATATTCGTACATTTGTTAATGAGCTTCGATTTTTTAAAAAATATACATGCATAATTCTAAGCGATCCCTCACTCACTCGCCACTCACTAGGCTGAGTTCATCCACAGTTGGATGTAGCCCTCTTCATAATCAATTTCTTCACAATTGACCAAAAAAAAAAATGTGTTTGTTTCACCACGGATTAAAGGCTAAGTGTACTTTTGGTAAATGTTGAAAATATTATTTTTTCTCCTATATTGCGTTTTTTTTAGACGTACCTATGTCATCTACAGTATTAATGCCTTAAAATGATACGCTCTGAAACTATTCCAGTGTCATAGCAATTGGTGAAAAAATAGAAAAGATAGAGGACCCCAACTTTTTTGCATTATTTGAAATGTACATAGTACAATCTGTTTATGACACTAAAATGAAAATCACAGCATATTATTATATACAATTTTTAGTAAGTTTGATGTTGTTTTATGAATGTATGGCATTGAAACGTATCTACTTTGTGAAGGATTGATGAGAAAATTTCGTCTGATCGACCAAAAACTATATACTTGGGATTTAAAATGATGTTTATTTCGGAAATCACGGCATTATTTAGGTCACTGGGATGAGAAATGAAGTATTAGCCCCATGGGATTCGTGGAATAGATATGAACGACGCCATGGCGGACAACCATTTCCGATCAGTATTCGATGAATGTAAAACATCACTTATATAAAAACAAGTCAACATGAATAATAATAGGAAATTCATACATTTGTACCAAAGGCTATGTCGCCCTACTTTCACTGAGTTATACATGTATAACTGATATCAATACAGTAATTGCTAAATCTTTAAAAATGAGTCTTTGTCTGCCAATGTTAGTTGATCCAGAAATATATTTCTACAGTAATGCCTTCAGATATCAAAATATTGATGTCTGTTGAATTATTAGAGCTTAAATGTAGGTTTGTGATTAAGCCATCTGATATGGAGTTAGAATACAAATTGTGATGTATACATACACATATATATATATTATATCCTAGATCAAAAAATATTCTTGTAGTGATTGGCCAAGGTTGGCTCACGTGACATAAAATAGTTTCACTACCAACCGAGCTCTGCCAAAAGATAGATATCCCAGAATCGTGACGTCACGATATCGGTATAATTTCCGCTATACCGATATCGTGACGTCACAAGCCACTGCCCCAACGTATGCGACGCCAAGCACTGTGTAGACTCTCCGCAGTTAATGCGTGCGACCTGTGCGACGTTCACGCAGCGCAGATCGCAACGCTGCAATGTTCCCAAATTTAAAAGTAGGCTAAATGATGATGAATGGTGAGTTAATATTTCAATTAGACTTACTTTGTTCAAATCATCACTTTTAGACTTCGTCATTTTAATTTTTTGATCAAGGATATAAATCAAATATACCAAGCACTTTTTTCGAGGCACCAGTAGAAATTATGGATTCTCTTCGGTGACTGGCATATAGCACTATTTTCTTCGGGGCTGCGCCCCTCAGAAAATAGTGTTATGCCAGTCACCTCAGAATCCATAATTTCCACTGGAGCCTCTCAGTGCATGGTATATTTGTTTAATATACACTGACGACATATCTTTGCACAATTCAACCGTTTGCCTCCAATTTACCCGTATATCTGCATGTGACACAAAAATGGGAAAAGGTCTGAAAACTTGGAAAACAAGCACCATTGATAAAGATTAGGCCTATGTTTGATGGTCTTCTTAGTATTGTGTTACAGGGGCGGGGCCACAAAGAGGGGAGGGGGGGGGGCGAGGACGGGAACTGCCCCTATGGTTATCCTAATACAGAAAGTCGATTTTTTTGGTGTGTTTCACCCCGTCATTTTTTTGTCATAGACGTACCCAGCCATTGCATCGATTTGCACCATG
>JZLH01S0508405.1:23718-41310 GCA_001188425.1 Eucidaris tribuloides
GTAATGCAAATGTGATGTACTCTCACCTGGAAACCAATGAAATGTGAAATTTTGATGAAAGATTTTCCATCAACCAGTACTGTGTATTCTCTTATTATGTTTTTGACAATCTCGCTTCACACTTGAAAAGAGTCTGAAACCGAAACGTTGCGTTTGTTACATCACTCATGGCATCTATACTACTGATATACTTACTATTATCAAGTTTCCAACGCAGTTTATTATGTTAGATAGATAGATAGATAGATAGATAGATAAATAGATAGAAAAATAGATAGATATAGATACAGATAGATAGATAGATACATATATACATACATACATACATACATACATACATACATAGATGCATATACAAACATACATACATACATTTATACATGGAAATGATTACAATTTGAAAAACAAAACAATGAATTCCTCTCATAGAGTAGTAGGCAGCAGTGTTATACCCAAAGAAATTTGGTATTTTTTTAATTAGAACACATTTTTTGTCCAGACGTCTTTTCATGGATTTTGCATGTTATAAACATTACAATTTTCAAATTTGCATAGTTATTTTTATTTTGTCTTACTTATTTCACAGGTAGTTCCATTATGACCAGAATCACAGTAACACTTAAAATCGTTAATAAGATCGTCACCCAGCCCCTGATGTAAACAGGGGTTTGGGATACATTCGTTGATTTCTGAAGAAGAAAAAAACATATTCAAACATGTTTAAATGTGGACAGTTTAAAGGAATAATGTGTGATATTTCAAAAGAGTATGATTAAATCCACTTATCCAAACAGTCCACATGCTGTTTGTTTGATATGCAGGGGAATGCAATGCTCATGGTGGACGCATCGAGAAAATTAGCACAGTAACACCAAATGGCATTACCACATGCAATTTACTAATCGGTCGATTGACGTTGTTGAAGTATTCATGAAGTGCGGTGTATATTTCAGAGAGCTTTATGTATATATATTTGATATATTCCTACAAGCCTTCAATAATCGACCAGCATCAGATTTTAACTGTTAGTGTTATATCTCATACTGTCTTACCATCATTGCAAGTAGGCCCGTCGTATCCGGTAGACGTGCAGTTGCAAACAAAGCCGTTTAATAGGTCGGAACACACTCCCTCATTCCGACAAGGATTTGGCTCGCATTCATTGATTTCTAATGGCAAGAAGTGAGGAAATGTTTAAGAATGAATGTAAAATGTCATGAAAAATGAGATATGAATCTCCCTACTATTTCCAAAATATTAAACTCCATGGACACATCAATATAATTATTATAAACCAGCTGATTTCTTTTTATTAATAATAGCAATAATAATAACTACTAATAATAATTAATAATTCAGTTGCCCACGCAGTTTTTATATTATGTTAGATAGATAGGTAGGTAGATAAATAGATAGATAGATACATACATACATACATACACAGATAGATAGATAGATACATACATACATACATACATACATGCATGCATACACACATAAATACATACATCCATACATCTATACAAAGAAATGATTACAATTTGGAAAACAAAACAATGAATTCCTCTCATAGAGTAGTAGGCCTATATGGTAGACAGCAGTGTTATATCCAAAGAAATTTGGTATTTTTTTTAATTAGAAGACATCTTTTGTCCCGACGTCTTTTCTTGAATTTTGCATGTTATAAAAATTGCAATTTTCAAATTTGCATAGTTATTTTTATTTTGTCTTAATTATTTCACAGGTAGTTCCATTATGACCAGAATCACAGTAACACTTAAAATCGTTAATAAGATCGTCACACAGCCCCTGATGTAAACAGGGGTTTGGGATACATTCGTTGATTTCTGAAGAAAAAAAACATATTCAAACATGTTTAAATGTGGACAGTTTAAAGGAATAATGTGTGGTATTTCAAAAGAGTATGATTAAATCCACTTATCCAAACAGTCCACATGCTGTTTGTTTGATATGCAGGAGAATGCAATTTTCATGGTGGACGCATCAAGAAAATTAGGACAGTAACACCAACTGGCATTACCACATGCGATTTACTAATCGGTCGATTGACGTTGTTGAAGTATTCACGTAGTGCGGTGTATATTTCAGAGAGCGTTATCTATATATATTTGATATATTCCTACAAGCCTTCAATAATCGACCAGCATCAGATTTTAACTGTTAGTGTTATATTTCATACTGTCTTACCATCATTGCAAGTAGGCCCTTCGTATCCGGTAGACGTGCAGTTGCAAACAAAACCGTTTAATAGATCAGAACACACTCCCTCATTCCGACAAAGATTTGGCTCGCATTCATTGATTTCTAATGGCAAGAAGTGGGGAAATGTTTAAGAATGAATGTAAAATGCCATTTAAAAAAAATATGTATCTCCCTACTATTTCCAAAATATTAAACTCCATGGACACATCAATAAAATTATTATAAACCAGCTGATTTCTTTTTATTAATAATAACAATAGCTACTGGGAGCTACTGCAAGGAGGAAGAAGGAAAGGAGGAGGAGGGGTAGAGTGAACATGGGAAGAAGAGGAAGACGGGAAGGAAAAGCCGCATTAGTAGTAGTAGTAGTAGTAGTAGTAGTAGTAGTAGTAGTAGCAGTGGCGTAGCCAAGGGGGGGCGATGGGGGCGGTCGCCCCCCTAAGATTTGGCCAAAAAAAAGTTGATGCGAAGCTGCCACCTTCATTTACTTTTTATCTTACTGTTGAAATATCCACAGCAATATACATCAGGCCCAAATTTATGTATATATATATATATATTCATAAGCGTGGTAAGAAACATGTCAAAATTTTCGGCGCGCTCCGCGCGCCAAATTGCATCCTATAGCTTAACAATTTTTCATGCAGATCGCGACGCAAAATTGAATACTAATATAATAATAATAAATAATAATAATAATGATAATGAAACATTAAGACAAAATTGCATGTCTCTAAGCACTTTTTAGAACAGAGATAGGCCTACAAAAGGATTGTTGTGTAAGTTAAATGTTTTTGCAGTGCCTTGCGCAGACAGTGTTTAAACAAGCCATAATACATAAGAATTTTTGTGAAATTGTTATTTTGGGGGATGAACTGTTTGCCTTCAAATGTTTGAAATAGCGTGGTACAAAAAATGTGAAAATTTTCGGCGCGCTGCGCGCGCAAAATTGCAATACAACATTTTCAAAAAAGAATATTGTGTGTGATTAGTAGTGTTTTGTAGTATTACGTTTCAAGAATTGTTCAGATTAATTAATTATTCAGATCAATTTGTCACTAAAGAAGCAAAATATGTAGATTTGTAAAGGTGAAACTGCAATTTTTCCTTTCATCGGAGGGGAAAACCAAGTGTGTGTTTTTTCTGTGTTTGCATGGCGAATTTTTAGGTACAATTATATGGTTTGGTTGTAAAAATGTGATTTTTTTTTTTTGGCTCGCTCGCTACGCTTGCTCGCATATTAGACTTCATATTTTTCCGTCACGGGGCCATCATCAGCATAATCTACTTGGGGATTTAACTTGCCACAAACATCATAAGAGATTGTATTGTTCTGTATTGAATAGAAAAAACATGTGACTAAAAAGAAGTGAATTTTGCACTAAATGGCGTCAAACAGTCATGATAAAGCAGAAAGGATAGTATTTTACCGTAGAGCTTCCACAGTACAGTAAGGATCCCGCCCGCAAGGGACCTTTGCGCAATTGCGCCTGTTATGTAGGCTATATTGAGCACAATAATTTTTTGTGCCCCTCGTATTTGAAACTCTTGAATCCGCCCCTGAATATACTGCATTATCTTAAACACTAGGACTGTTTTAAGTCGTTAAAACATGCCAAAAACACGCACCAAATCGCACGATTAATTGCATTAAAATTCCCAAAAGCTCTCACCGTGGGAGGGGGGACACCCCCCTCCCACACCTCCTCCCACTCGCTCGCTCGCTCGCTCTCGGTCGGGTCACTTCCTCCCTCGCATATTCCGCCCACCACAAGATAAAATCATGGCTACGCCAACTGAGTAGTAGTTAAGTAGTACAAGAGTAGTAACATAGCAGGCAGGAGCAGCAGGCAGCAGCAGCAAGCAGTAGTTGTATACAAATACGTACGCCATGAGGGCGGCTTCTAGTAAGCAAATAATCATCGACTACGAGGGTGTGGTAAGCAAAAATAACAGTTGGTAAAGGTGATGGGACAAACTATCATTCCGAGGCGATCTGGATGTAGCTATCTTTCCGAAAGCGAAGCTGAGGAAAGATAGCGATAATTCGGATCGCGCGAGGAAGTGATAGTTTGTCTCATTGCCGAACCAAAAGTTGATTATTTGGCTTTATATTCCACATCGGAACTATTTTAACTATAGAAACAAAAAAAAGATTGATATTTCTCTGCAAAAAATATGGAATACGCGCCCGACCAACACCTGGGTGCGCATCACCAGGGGCGTCGACGTTCGATGCGCGCGCGAGCGCGTTAGCGTACCTGCATGTTGCGTATTGCGCGCGCGAAATACGCGCGCTGCCGAGATGGTGTTAGTACTTTTTTTGTTTCGCTGATCTCTTCAGTACTCACAGTCCTAATGCGTCAATTATCAACATTTTGAGTACGCGCGAAATAAAAGTGCGTTACACTCGGACTATCAATTGACTATCTATCGAGTGTAACGAACTTTTCTTCTCGAGTGATCTGATGGGAAAACTACACTTTATCACATGATCAACTCTTGGCCAATCCTATAGCAAGATTCTTAGTATGTGGAATATAATACAATCTAACATCGCCGAGGTGATCCGCGAGGTGACTATCAGGGCGAGCCGATAGTCACCTCAAGGATCACCGAGGCAATGCTAGATTGTATCCATCGCCCGAGAAATAGGAGATGATTATTTGCTTTATATCCCACATAGATCAAATAACTTTATTATAAGATAAGATTTTACTATAAGAATCACCGATAATCCTTATGTCCAAAAAAAAAAAACCTGCGCTGAATATAACGTAACTTAGGTCCGACGTAGACTATTGTTACACGTTTACCGCAACAAGGTCAACCCTCACGCTTCGCGTGCATGGGGGTGGCACAGTAGACCGAACGAGTACAAACAACCACGACGATCGAACGAAAGATAATACTGTAGATTATAGGCCTAACATCACTCTAACAGCCCTACCGTAGTCGCGTACTGAATGTACGTATCAAGAATGCAAAACGTCCATTTCTGGCACTCACACATTAGTGGCAGACAGCCGAATTGGAAGGTGAATCTGTAGTTCGAACTGTGATGGGCTCTCGAGTCTCGACACCCGGCTTGCTTGCGGTGACACACTCAGTGCAGCTGCGCTGCTGCAGCGCAAGCTTGGCTAGCGCTTCGATCGATCGATCGCGCATTACTTGAACGATCGACACGCGACGCACAAAAAAAAATCTGTTTGTGGTTTGCCCGCCATACGCGCGGCGCTTCGTTAGCTAGCGCAGCATGCACTGCACTACCCTGCTCGTTTCGTTGACCTTGCAGCGCGCGGCGCGTAGGCATGATCCGTGGTTGACAAAGTGCGAGCGATACCATTATCGATTGTAATCGCAGGTAAAAGTGCGTTGCCCCTGAGTGCTAACGAAAGTGTATATCACATATGTGATAGTACTTTGAAACTATCACATACTTTGGTGCAAATGTTGGGAGAAAATGTATCTCGGTCACGAGTACCAAATTCAGGAATCTCATTGGTCAAACATACTTGGATATAATTATAACTATGGGCCCGAGGTGATTGCAATAGTACTATTTTGCTGAGGGGACGCAGCCCCGAAGCAAAATAGTACTACTGCAGTCACCGAGGGACCATATTTTTAAACTAGAGCCTCGAATGAAGGCCGTACATATTTGTTTTATAAACTACATTCACATATTCATTGTTTATCGATTGGTTAAAAGATTTCAATAAATGTATGCAATAAACTTTAACGTTAACGTTAACTCGGCGTTAACTAACACTTTTCACAACTACATGTAAGTACATACCTCCCAACCAGTACGGATTTTTCAGGGCAGTTTTGGTCTTTTTACAGTTATTAGGCGGTACGGTAAACAATAAAAAGTTTACATAAAAAAATGAGATTAGAGTGCGAATGAGAAAAATACTGGAAACAGCTGAACCAAAAGTTTTCTTATGAGAAAAACATGAATAAAACAAACCTTTTGTTCCGTCACTCACCAGTGACTACATGTATAAACACGGCATTTCCATTACAATTTGGGCATTGTATTAAAATCACTATAGTAACCAAGGCATTCGGTTCCGCAGTTTCATTTATTTTGGTCATTCAACATTCCATTCTTATTATAATCTACGTTTTTGTTGTTGAAGGCACCGCCTGAAAACTGTAAAAAGCCAGAACTGCCCTGGAAAAATCCGTACTGGTTGGCAGGTATGTAAGTAACGACTAACGTTGCTTACCGTACAGAACAGTGTTTGTCCGGTGTGCGACATTTTTTCCCGGGGGGCCAGTCAAACATAATGCTGTACACACATGCGTGACCAAATCATTTCGCAGACACTCCCTAAACAGTTTTTCTCTTGTGTGCAAAATAACCCCCTAAACGAGTTTTTTTCGCGCGTGCTTCATTTACACATTTTAGCCTGCCAATACATACGCCTAAATACGTTGACTAAGTCTTTCAAAAAAAGCTTCGGGAAAAAATAGCCCTAAAATGCGTTCTGAAGCAGTCTTTCAAACCACCCTTTTTGTGTGAAAAATCGGTGTTTTTTATACCTTAACGCGTGCACGCGCGGGCCGCGTCTAAAACTGAAAAACACCCCTTTAAACGCGTTTTTTTGGTCACGCATGTGTACAACATTATGTTTGACTGGCCCCCCCGGGCATTTTTTCCCCCAAGACATTAATGAAAAACGCAATAAACTCATATCGCTGTGACAATGTAGCCACAAAAGGTGACTTGGCGAGTGTTGTGTTCTTTAGCTATATGAAGCAACAGTTCCGAAAGTTCGTGGAATAATACAACGTCGGGCGTATGTGTTGCTAACCCGTAGTTCACACTCGGTCAATTTATAGCGAACAATTTAATTTCATTATTCCCATCCTTGTAACTAACATCTGCCGATGATGGCAAGTTTGACGTCCACTTCATCAAGCTATATCGGTGACACAAAATGAGCCAGATATGGTCACGAGTCTCTACTGTGCAATCGTTCATAGCTCCTGCCACTGCGCAGGGAGCGGCAAGACGAATATTATAAAATTTCATTGTGAAAAAACTAGGACATAATTCAATGAGTAATATGCATAATATCAACAGGAAATTTCATACCTTTCCGATAGTGTTACATTTACAGAATCATTGTTTAAATTTCATAATAAAAACTCAACATTTCCTGAATTTTTTTCGTGTTTTTGTTGTGGGTTGAATAATCGCTGCTGGCGTAAGCCAGCATGAGCTCCCCTCTGATTGGCTAAATGCTGACAGATCGAACAAATCGTGGAGCAAATCAGATCGCTCCGATATTACGTCAGAAGTACTATTTACGGCTTTGAAGTACTATTTACGGATTTGAAGTACTATTTACGGATTTGAAGTACTATTTACGACTTTGAAGTACTATTTACGGATCCGTAAATAGTACTTTCTCACAGACTCGCACGGTGGTGTGTTTATTTTTCATCATGTGACATTCTTTTAACCAACCAATGAACAAGAATATGAATGCAGTTTATAAAAGAAGATAAATAGTCGTTGTGATAGTCATCCGAAGTAATAATGATTACGTAATTATGCCCAGCGATTTAACAGGTACATGTACATATTAAGACTTGTGTAAGCATTCGCGTCATTATTTATTAGAGTCCAATAAAGTCCTGTTTGAAAAATAAAATACTTCTAACAAATGATATTTACATGGTCCGATGATTGTTTATATATTTGTCTTACCAGTTTCGCAAAGATTTCCAGTGTAGCCGGTAGAACTACAGTTACACGTAAACCCATTAATTAGATCGATGCACACACCGTCATAACAGGGATCCGGATCGCAGTCATTGATTTCTAGAGGGAAGAATAAATTATAAGATTTTAGCGATTATTTTGTTGTTACTTCATTTTTGTTGGGTATTTTTTTTTACACAAAACCAGACAATTCAAGATTTTTGTCGACAGGGGATTTGAATGAATTAAGCCTCATATTTTCTGTCCTTTCACGAATATTCTTAATAAGCAAGGTTTTATTCCAGGTAATCGCATTAATAATGGCCAAGTACACGTATTATCGCTATATTGTTTGTACATGATTTATATCAAGGTGAATTTCAGAACAAGTATATTCTTTACCAGTTTCGCAAGTTTTTCCAGTATAACCAGTAGAATTACAGTTGCACGTAAAATCGCCGATCAAATCCTCGCATGTACCATTGTTGAGACACGGATTTGGATCACATTCGTTGGTTACTGTCAGTCAGAAATTCAAAGATAGTCACCCATGATAATGTTGAAAATATTGGCTATATGTTGAAATTCTACATTAATTAAGAAGGTTTTTTCAACTAAATCTAAACACTAGTTTGTACAGATAAACTTATCACTTCGTTTGACCAATGACTTTGAGATTGTGATAAGAGTAGAAGTTTTTCTTCACAGTGGGTGAACACTGAAAACAATGAAACAATCCTGCCGCTTACAGATCCCATTTCATGTTGTATCTGTAATGAAATGTTTACACGATATCATATCAACAGCTTTTAAGATATTAGCAACGTTGTTAGAAAATTTGATACTTGAAATTTGATTACGTTATTCCATAATTTCATTATGAACAAAACCGTCACGTTATTATTTTTTTGGTTCTCTGTTATAGTATCTCTATAAAACAAGGATAACGCAAAGCGTATCATCCCTTTGCCGGGTACAGATAGCATGCATATTTTATGAAGTGTAAACTTTGCCCTTTGGCATACATACTTGAGGATCAAAATCTGTCTAACATTAATGAAGTCATTGAACAGAACTTGTAATTAGATATCCTTACATATTTAATGAACTATGACCTTTGACCTTTGACCCTTGACATAAATGTACATAATCCAAAACCAAATTGTATTTGATACTATGTCTGACAGGTTCAAGATTTGACCACCATTTCGTTGACAAATGTGTGTAAAAATAATTAAGGGTAAAAATTACCGTTTCATCAATTAATATATAAGAATGTTCCATGATCTTCAATGCGTTAAATATCTGACACCAAAATGCAATATTATATTTATTACTTAATGTATATATTCTTATTCATAATAATAATATACTGTGTTACTATAAATGTATTATGAATGCATTGGTTTGCTATATTATTGTGTGTTCTCATATGTTTGCAGAAGAAAATAAATTCAAATCAAATCAATACTTGAAAAGGCGTTTAATTGATAAACACAGTTTGACAGTGTACAATAATAACTACACATGGTATCTGCCACAGAGAACACTTCATTTGAATATACGAGGAAATACATTGACAAAACTCACCATTTTGACAATTTTTGTTAACGAAATATCCGGGAGGACAGGAGCAGCGATATGATGGTATAGTATCATGACAGGTACCTCCATTAAAGCACGGATCCCCCGCACATTCATTGATCACTATGCAAATATAATTAATATTTGTCTGCATGTATCAATAAACTTTGGACATTTACAAGGGTAAAATCATTATACATATGTTCCTGATTTGCACAACATATTTCTGTTACTAGATATTCCGTTACTGTCGTCTCATGAATATACGTAAAAGACATTATGCCAAATGTATGCCTATTTTTTTATCGTGTTCTCGTTTGTTAGTATTGGGTGGAGGGAACCGTTAATCATTAGTGAAGATAAACCCCAAAAATTATAAAGCTACTAAAGAACGTCTAGTTCCGCTTAAAATATTCATCATGATTTTTTTTTATCAAGTTGGTGAGTTACTTTATATTTTTTACACACATTAACGAGCAAAATCGCACTACAACCCTAATAGTGGACATCAACCAGGCTACGCAAAGGCAATCCAGATAAATAATAAGGGTAATGTTTCATGCAAGTACCACGAATTCGATACAAAGCACGAGCCAGTTATTTACCATTTCAGAATACTCCACGGTGTGTGAAACACATCAAACAATTTTATTCTTCCAAAACTAAAAACAAACCATGAAAAACGAACTCTTGTAATTAAAGGTGGTTAGCTATAATGAATAATTTCTCGGGGAGATATTAGTCTTAGTATAAAAGAGAAACACAGTACCGGTATTGATGCCTGAAAAATCTTTCATCAAAATTTCACATTTCATTGGTTTCAGGTGAGAGTTTTACATTTGCCATTATAATGTGGGGACTAATTCACTCATATGCAAGTAAAGCTGAGGGAATTAGGAGCGTTTGAGTACCCGTCGGGTAAGCTCGTTGTCAGTGTGCATGGCAACGATTTACCTTAGTCCCACTGTATGATTTCTTGTGTTACTACTTTGTTCAAGTAGTGGGGATTTGTGTAACAGTATGTCCAAAAACGAAGTTGTTCTGATCGTTTTTCAACACTCTCTCCATTTTTACTGTTAGTTGACATTTTTAGGAATTACCATCTGTCACAGAAGGTTTGAAAGCAGTTTGATGTAAAAATGTTGTGTTCGCAAGTAATCAACAGTACTGTTGTATTCTCTTTAAATATAATCTTCAAAAAAAGTTTTGGAATACATGGTTTCATTGAATTATTCCCCCTTTTCGTAGTAGTAAGCAATACATGCTGCGTATCATCAGAAAGTTATTTCATTTTCTTCAAATGATATCAAAATTTTCGATGATTATTTCAATCGGGTAAAGGGCAGTATTTAAAATGTGGATAAAGTGGAAAATTAAAAGCTACAAAAATGAGCGGTTGTATAAAGAATCAATATAGGAACATGTTCCTTTGCAATGGAGTTATGCTTTTTGTTCTCTCAGCTGGTCAGCATGAATGTCAGTTCGTGCCACTATAAATGTTAATGACTTTTTGAGATAAAGTGTTAGGCTAACATTTGTGAGAGCTTCAATTTAAAAAATTCAAACTTTGATTCTGAGCTATTTGGTAGTGTTCAAATGACAAATAAAACACCCTAGGGGGGATAGTAAAAAAGTTTGGGAAAGTTACACTGCCAATAGCAGTTATCGAGAATAAACAATAATACTCGGTTCGAGTAAAAAAATAGCCGTATATTACAGCACAGTAAGTCTATAGGAAAAATGGCAGGTGAAGCGAGGCAACTTACGATTTTCACTTTCTTAAAGCACTAACTAATCATTTGAATCACAATTTTTAGGCTTCATTTTTTAGACCTTAGCAAAGGACCTGGTAGCATGGGAATCATGTAGCTCAGATTTTTTTTTTAACTGTGGTAAATATTAGCCAGTACCTTTAAAGACTTTGCACAATGACCGAAGTTCGGTAAGCCACCTAGTTTCTTATTTTCCTGTTGTTGAGTGAGTTTTCCAATGTCTTTTGGTCAATATACATTGTAACACGAACATTATTATGGATTCAAATAAACGTGTGCACAAGCAAGCAAACAAACAAATGGGAATACACATGTATGGGTATTTAAAAACAGAACTTAAACCATTCAGACTTAAAGTCATAAACAAATGAAGTGGCAGGGGCTCCTCTTTGAGACTGACATTCATGTCTGACCAGCTGAGAACAAAAGACATAACTAGATACAAAACAATATGTTCCTTATCGACTCTTTATAACCACCGGTTATTTTGCAGCTTTTCAATTTACACTTTGCCCCCTTCCCCAATAGCAAAATCATACCCAATAGGGTATCATCTTAAAGAAAATTAAATAATCTTGCTGGTAACAAGCATGCATTTATTGCTACAACAAAAGGGGAGAAATAATCAATCAAAATCAGATTTACAAACTATTTTTGAGGAGTTAACTTTTAAAAGTAAAGTTTTAAAGTGATAGGCTAACATTGTGGAGCTTCAATTGAAAAAATTGTCAAACTTTGATATCTGAGCTACATAGTAGTGTTCAAATGGACAAATAAACACCGTAGAATACAAAAGTTTGGAAAGTTACACTGCCAATGGCAAGTTATACATGAATAAACAATAAAACTCGGGGCGAGTTTATTAACCTAGGTGTACACACAGAGAGTCTATGGCAGGAAATGGGCAAGTGAATCTGGTCAACTTACGATTTTCACTTTTTTAAAGCGCTAAATAATCATTTTGAAATACAATTTTTTCAGGGCTTCATTCTTAGACCTCATCAAAGACACTGGTAGCATGGGGAATCATGCGGCTCAGATTGTTTTAACTGTGGTAAATGTTAGCCAATACCTTTAAGGAAGAATATGTAATACTAAACTTGAATGATGGAGATAGCGTTTGGACTCACTGCATAAATGTAGAAGTAATTGTAAATGTATTTGTATAGTTTGTGGATATCTAGGTTGTAGATATAGATGAAGCTATGATATATTATGTGTACATATTACTGCATTTCTGTTATTTATACAGTACGTTTACCTTGTGTAAATCACTGATGTTTTTTCGTAACATTTGTATTTTTTATGATTGGCATCACGAACGTGGTGAAAACAGTACTTTTAATTGCTGAAGCTATACTCAACCTGTCAATAAGTTAAATAAATTAAATTAAATTCTGTACAATCAGAGGTGAGGAATTAATGTTACATTGTCATATCAAAGGCAGTGCTTCTAATCTACATGCCTTACAATTAACATTATGTAAATAAATGTTTGGAAAAAATACCATTAAAAAAACCGTTAGCAAAGTATAGGAACTAGAAACTCAGTTTGGTTGAGATTATAATGAACGTTAGATTTTGAATTGAATTAAACTTTCATAGAGACAACAAGTTTTAGTATACTTTTAGACCCTTATAATGAATGGGTGTTGTTGAAGTCTGATATGTATTATTTAAAATTTACAAATGTATAGCATGTGCATTTAATAACATGAGAAATTTTATGCTTAAGTCCCATACAGATTATTATTTATAAACCAATCTATGAACACTAAAATAATACTACTGAACTGACTCAGTTCAGTAAGCTTTACACCAAGAATAACTGACAGTTATTGTTTGGTGTATTTGTCAAATTCTAGATAATTTCTGATCTTCAGATTCCTCAGACACGTCCTTCGTAATAGATTAAGAGCACTAGTGATGTTGTGTGTGTGTGTGTGTGTGTGTGTGTGTGTTGGATGGGCGAAAAAGAGATTCCCTGCATTTATCTATTAAAGGGTTATTCTCAAAACTTACGAATCAATAGAGAGGTGTTAAAATAAATTCCCCGCCCGATGGAATTCGAGTCGTCATCCGACCGAAACCGCAGAATCATCTGTTGCGTGTTGGCATAGACGGGCTCGGGCACCACGGACCCACTGTCCTGAAAGATGTGAGAAGTCGACTCAGCTACGTGGACGAAGAGAATTGCTTGTTCGGTGTCGAAATCGACGAAGACGAGCTTAATGGCCATAGTTCCATAGTAGGGGTTGTCAATATACCATTTTGTATTAACTTTACCCGTGGGTATTTTGGGATAGCCGGGTGTTGTAAAACCTGGCATGGTTTGCGACACGTTGAGGGTAACTGAGATACCGAGTGATGGGATTGTTCCTGGCTCGTCCAGTATCAAATCTGTTGAATTGGAATCATAACATCCATAATAATAGTCATGGTTGTTAAAACATGATCTGAATGTCAATTGGCTCAGCTGGTCACTAAACGGCAGACCATTAGCTGTTCTTGTAATAATTTACTTTTCCAGTCAAAACTTTCAATTGATTTTGCGTTTTACTAGAATTTCAACATGTACAAACAGATCTGAAGCTTTTCACTATCTCGGTCTTATTTTAAAATCCTAGAATACACAAGTTTGGAAAGTTATGTTGCCAATGGCAATATATGCATTCATAAACGCCACCCTTGAATTAATGCGGTGGAGTATAAAATTGCCTAGATTTACACACAGCAGTCTATGGGAGGAAATGGGCAAGGTGAGTCCGGTCAACCTGAGTATTCATAGATTTTCACTTTTAAAGCACTGAATAATAATTTTGAATGTTTTTCAGGGCTTCCTATTTAGACCTCAAAGACATTCATAACATGGAGGATTATGTAGCTTACATTTTAAAGTTGTGGTCATTGTTTACTTGTATCCTCAAATGAAATGGTCAATAATGTGCAGATTAAAGAAATAATCAACAAATAAGAAGCAGCCATAATTCTTTTCACCCAAATATCAAAGATTTTCAGTTGCTCAAACGCATTCCTCCTGCTAATGATAACAATAATATGAGACTTATAAATCGTAAAATATATATATATATTCTAGTGTACATAGGCGTACGCAGGATTTTGCAAAGGGGGTGTTCATTTGCGGCCAAATCCTAGGTCTAAAATTTCCCCGGTCAGCCCAGCCGCCGAAAAGTGAACCATTTTTCATTCCAAATCCGAGGTCAAATTTTTTTCCCGGTCAGCCCAGCCGCCGAAAAGTCGCTCAGGTGGGGGGGGGGTGGGGGGGAGGGGGAAGGGTATAGCGTGAACACCTAAACACCTAAAAGATAAAACACCCCCGTTTTGGCCGGGGGGGGGGGTGTTCGAACACCCTATACACCCCCCTTGCGTACGCGTATGTATTCTAATACAACAGAACGTATTGAACGAACCTGACGTAGCTCCTCGTAACTTTAGCCTAGTTCCATCACGAGAGGATGACTTATAGAGATCAACATAGATATAGTTATTGGGTGAAATGGACCGAATGGGTGCCCCGGATGTTGCGTTGATTGCCGCGTCGTCAGTATCGGCAAGATCGAAGAACCTCCTGGAGACAGTGGTGTAGACCAGGAAGTGTCCCGTGTACTCGTAATTCAGGTACTCGATCTTAGCGCGATAGTCGTCCGGACATTCGAAGTACCATCGGCATTGATAGCGGATATTATGGGTGGGTGCCGAGTAGAACGGCGTCACCACTTCCACGGATGGGGCGTGGTTGGGTGCGTGGTCGAGATAGATCTTAGCACCACACGTTGACAGAAGGGTCCCGAAATCCCATTTTGACGGCTCTTTAAAACGTGATATGAGTTAAAATGTAAACAAAACAGATTAAAGCAGTAACACAATATACTTATCCCGAGATACTTATAATTTATGTTCTTCCTCAACTTTTCAACTGTTCAATTCTTCAGAATATCTTTCGATGTAATCATATTTTTTTCTGAATTTCCGCCATAACGAACACAATTCAAGATGTTAACTAATTAGAAACGAAAAAAGATGGTTAGTATTTTACAAGAAGCATACAACCAAAATATGTTTAGATGATGTTATCAGATGTTAGTTCCTCATACACGATGTACCCGAGTCACGTTTGATTTCAAACGATCCTTGAACGATTTTTATTCTGATCTAATATCTTTGATGTTAACTACAATATAGTGGCGACTGAAAGTATCGTCACGTTCCGAACGCGTGCAAATGCGTTTCCAGAAACGAATTTCGTTTCAATAAACGCAAGGCACGCATTTGCTACGCTGGATTTGCGTTACATCGCGTTTGAACATCGTTTCAAGGAACGCGTTTTTGTGAACGTGTTTGGAACGTGACGATACTTTCGGTGGCCACTGTAGGCCTATATCAATTATCGAGCAATGAACCATTAATCAATGATTCTCTATGGACTCACCAATAATAGTAATATTGACTGTAATCCCAGTATCCGGTGTATTTGGTGTAGTTCTCGCATCGTACTTGAATCGAAGTTCCTCGCCAAAAGAAAAGAGAGTGTACGAAGGAACCGTCTGAGTCAAGCATAACCACGACGACGAGTCGTCGTACATACATATTTTGACGTCATTGCCAACGTCTACGTTTAGCAGATCGACCTGTAACCACGTTTGACTCGGGACATAAATGCGCCAGTTTAAGTCGGCGATGAGATTGACGGCCGACGAGAAATCCGTACTCTGCAGCATCAGCGACGGAAAGGATTGGTTGAGGAAGAAATCGCCTCCACTCGACAAGACTGGCGATTGAAAAGCATCATCCTGAAAATCATCTGGTATTGTTCAAAATGGAATTGAATTGAAAATATGTGAGAAAAATATTTCATCTTAACAGAGTTGAATGGTAATTTCATTAGTAATTTGGTATACAATATACTGTTCGGTGATGTCCATTTTAAACATATTATATCATCTACGCGTTCTTTTCTTTGAAATAAAGATTTGTGTAATATATACATATGCCCGTATATTGTGCATATCTAAGTCGGCAATCTTAAAGGGACTGAATCGTGGCCATCGACCGGCCTGATGAGAACAAAACTCACGGCCGTCACCCTGTTCGCTAGCTCCGTTTCGCGTGGGTGTGTTGATGTGTTGCGAAACCAGTTCGATGCACGCAGCAGCGCACTGGCAGATCGTGTATTCAATACGGCCAATGAGAAGCAACAAACTCAGAGGAGGTCCTTTCAAATTTACCGAAACGTGCCGAATTGATTATTCGGGCTCTTTCGTATTAGCGTGTGCGTCCATCGCGGTCCGCTGAGTACTGCAACGAAATAAACACTCCACCGCGTATATTATGTATAACTCGAAACGGAGCTAGCGAACGGGATGACGGCCGTGAGTTTTGTTCTCATCAGGCCGGTCGATGGCCACGATTCAGTCCCTTTAAATCTGTTATCTGTGCAGGCGGCTCTGGATGTAAGTTTGCTCAAAATCAGTTTTTTTTTATTAAAAAGATTCTATTTTAATCAACTTCAGTGTTCACACTGATGGTTTAAAAAGTATAATTTTCAGTAGATCAATTGCAAAAAAATCTTTGAATTCAGATAACAAAGTTATAAATTGTAAATTTCTCAAGCAGTATTAAGAAAGAGCAGTGTATCCCTATCTATTTACCAATTATTTGAAAGTACTTTTCGTTCTATGTGTATTGCAAAACTGTAAAATTCTATACAAGCAATAATCTTTTGAAAATTACTCCAAGTTTTCACTGGTAAATTATCTCATGGAGAAATCAAAATTGTTGCACCCCTTTAAACATGTGTACATTAATGCAACCCAGTCAGCCAGCCTGCACAAGGCAAAGTGTAACTTAACAAGCTGAAGCAAAACACTCAAAAGTAATACAATGACAAAAAAAAGCAAGTTAAAAATAATACAGGCATCGAAATTAGCAGTGGCCCGGGTGCCATTGGCCACTAAAAATCCAGTTGGGCCACCTGAAAATCGAAAATAAGCCATATCAAGTGGCCCGGCTGGCCTCTAAGAATTATCACAAGATTCGTCGCTAGAATAAGTACAACGTGGATGACTTCATCAAAAAATGCAAACGTGATAGCTAGCACAGGATTTTATGATTTGCACTCAAAAATAAACATGGCGCAATGGGCACAAATCTGAAGGGTTCACCCTTTTCCAGAGTGCTCACTCAATATCTCCCTTGAATGAACATGATCAAGAAATTTTATATCAAAGAAATGGAGATGTTGATGATGGGCAGAACTCAAGTATAATTACATTC
>JZLH01S0508450.1:0-15312 GCA_001188425.1 Eucidaris tribuloides
GGGTTTCTTCCAGTTTTTTCCGCCGTCCCAGAAAAAACTAGTTTTTTCCGGAAGAAACCCAACCCTGATAACAAATTAGTGGAAAATAATCCCCACACTTAAAGCTTTCAGTTTCAGGTGGTACTACTTCTCTATGTTTTTTTGCCTCCTTTATTTTCCAATCTGACAAAAACAAGAAAAAAGCAACCCAGTTCAGTAGATTTTGTACACAGTTAAATGGAACATTTTTGTGTACTACTAGTAGCAGGTGCAGATATGATTTTGATAAACAGGATTTCACCGAACTCCCTCAAGTAGATGGTGAATTTTCAAAGTAGACGGTCATCTGGAGTAAAATCCCTCAACAATTCTATCGGATTCCTAAGCTATCGCATATCGCGATTTTATCAAAATCATATCTGCCAGTACACAAAAATGTTCCATTGAACTGTGTACAAAATCTACAGAACCTTATCATTTTTTTCTAGTTTTTGTCCGATTTGAAAATGAAGGAGGCAAAAAAACCTATAGAAAACTGATACCACCTGAAAGCTTGAAGTGTGGGGATTGTTTTCCACTAATTTGTTATGATGCTAGTCTCAGCACTAAGCAGCGCATTGTTGACAGAATATTTTTGTAGTTGAAGAGAACAAAAATAATTAGAATCTATAAAAAAATAATTGTGTAATGATATCACAATATTTTGGCCTGCTATGAATTTCTCTTTCTTCAAGCTTTAAAATGGTACCAAACTGGTCGTGTTTCTAAAAAAAATTAAAAAGTCACCGAACTCCCTACCCATAGTTTAACACGCAAACAACTTCTTGAGGCTATCCTAGCCTATGGTGTGTGCGTTGCGTTACTCGTTTGCCTTTACCAGTTACTGCATACTGAGCTGCGCCAGCCGCGCGGGTCGTCGCGGTAAAGTCTCGGGTAAGGACCGAGCGAGCTGAGCTGAGCTGAACGTCATGAACGTGCAGACGTGCAGAATACGGAATAGGCTACCTACGGAATATTTGATTTTAAAAAAGGATATTCTCTCCTTTTAACTTGGCGATTTCGGCCTTCAGTTGACTATTTTCGTTTTCTTCGTCAAAGGTGTTTCTTCGTTTTCTACTTTGACAGCTCTGAATTGTAGTAGAAAATTCTTCAAACAAGGAGGAATTACCGAACACATCTTCCGATGTGGGCGCTGCCATTTTATTTTTTAGGCTCAATTCTAGACCTAGTATTAGTATTTTGTTTCAGGATGGTGTATGTACGCGACCCGGTACCTGAGTGAAGGGACATTTTTCGAAAAAGTTGAGAATTTCGCGAAATTTAATTTTTGGACGAAAATGTTCGCAAAAAGTTTACATTAATTTAGTCGTTGGTCGAATTGGCCATGGTACCCCCTTTATACAATACAGTAGGCCTATAGATCTAGTAGTAGTAGTAGTAGTAGTAGTAGTAGTAGTAGTAGTAGTAGTAGTAGTAGTAGTAGTAGTAGTAGTAGTAGTAGTAGTAGTAGTAGTAGTAGTAGTAGTAGTAGTAGTAGTAGTAGTAGTAGTAGTAGTAGTAGCGAAGTAGTAGTAGTAGTAGTAGTAGTAGTAGTAGTAGTAGTAGTAGTAGTAGTAGTAGTAGTAGTAGTAGTAGTAGTAGTAGTAGAAGTAGTAGTAGTAGTAGTAGTAGTAGTAGTAGTAGTAGTAGTAGTAGTAGTATAGTAGTAGGCCTGTTGTTGTTGTTGTTGTGGCGGATTCAGGGGGCACGTGCCTCCCACGCCCCCCCCCCCCCACCCCACACACACAAATGAGCGAGAGAAGAAAAAAAGAGGAAAGAAGACAAAAGAGGGAAACGAGAAGAAAAAAGAGGGAAAGAAGAAAAAAAATGAAACGAGAAAAAAGAGGGAGAGAACTTGGGCAGGGAAGAAAATGAAAAAGAAGAAGAATATGAGCCGATTTTTCTTTTCTACTTCGCCGTTTTTTTCGGGGGGGGGGGGAAACAATGTGTTTGCTCCAATATAATTCAAGTGGGGGAGAGGGCACAAAAATGTCAAAAATTTCGGCGTGCTCCGTGTGGAAATATATTGTACCTTAATTTCATTGGTTTTGTAGTGCCTTGTGCCGCTTTTAAAACATATCATTTGTCAATTTGTCATTTTTTTTTGGGGGGGGGGGAGGACAAAACAATGTGTTTGCCCTGTTATCATTTGCGTGGTAATAAAATGTCAAAAATTTTGGCTCGCTCCGCGCGCCAAATTGCAATAGCCTTTAAAGCAATTTTGGGGACAAAGCGCGCCGCAAAATTTAGTGCTATGGTTTTGTACCTTCCGCTGCTTTTTAAACATTCATTTTTTAACTTAATTTTTTTTGGGGGGAGGGGGGAGTGTGGGCAAAACAATATGTTTGCCCCAATATTCTCATTGGCGTGGTAATGTCAAAATAATGTTTAGGCGCGCTCCGGTATTTTTGTGCAAATTTAAATGGTTTTCCTTTTTTTCAATTTGCATCTTTTTTTTGGGGGGGGGAGGTGGGGCAGAACGTCAGTGTTTTTTGGGGGAGGGGTTGGCAAAACCATATGTTTGCCCCAATATTCTCATTGGCGTTGTAATTAATGTCAATTCTTTCGGCGCGCCGCAAGATTGCAATGTCCTTTGGGACAAAGCGCCCCGCAAATTAGTTAAATATTGTATCAGTTTTATGGTTTTGTAGTTCAATTTGTCTTCGGGGTTTTTTTTTTGGGGGGGGGACACTTGTTTGCCCCAATATTATCACTGACGTGGTAATATTATAAAATGCCATATTTTTTTCGGCGCGTGGAATGTAGGCTATAGCAATTTTCGATTTCAAACACATTTATTTAAAATAGGCCTACAATAGGCCTATATTGATATTTAAGCGAACGGCAAAATTGAATATTGTGTATAAAAACAATGTTCCCCAACCTTTCAGTGGCGCGGCGACAGACTCGCGCCCCGTGCAGTAAGGAAGCCTCGGAAGTCGGAACACACACACATAGTAGCTTCATGTTAGGAATTTCTACAATTTTTGACTTAAAGTTTACTGCTAAAGGTCACACACCATGTATAATAAAATAAAATAAAATAAATAAAATAAAACAAAGAAGAGGCAAAATTAGTACATTTTAAACGTGGCTATTCTCATACTGGAGCCCTCCCCTACGTTTATTTAAGCCTAAACGTCTTTTTTTTTTTTTTTTTGCAACATAGGCCTAACATTTTTAAAGTCAATGGCATGCATGTTCTCAGAGGGCCCGGATAGAGAGGTCCCATTGTAGCCAATTAAATTTTGTCAACACGTTCTACATGGAGTATGATCCCTTGTAAGAATTGGCTATACTTTCCTAGCATAAATATAAAATTGCTTAATAATATACCTTAACAATATTTTGATATTTAACCTGATTTTGAAAATTAAATTTGCCATGCAGTATTTGTTTAATTGGTATATTTAAAGGCCACCGCACACTGTGCGATTCCGTCGCACGACTTACCGATTTGCATCTGAAATAAATCCGAAAAAATCGGCGTGTTACGAATATAAGCTTTTGTTTTTTATTTCGGATCCAATCCGGATGCGTCTGTAGACAAAAGTCGATGTAGTGTGCGGTGGCTGAAGATGTTTAAAGATGTAAATAAGGGTTTTGATGGTGCCATAAAATCACTAAAAGTACAAAGTCTTGCAAAGCGTTTTTTAAGTTTATACAGACAATCCAATTTAGACGGGTGGGTATTTGCATAAACAATATTGCAATAATTAAGACGGGTAATATCAATGCATTATAGCCTACATACAACATAATTATAATATTTTGAGGCAATAAGTACCACATGCAGCCTTTTGTACAATCACTATTTTGCCAAAGTATATAGCCCTATATATCTATAGGATGATTATGTATTTTGACAATGCTCCCATCGTGATTATCTCCTTGCAGGACAACTGTTAATTGCTGGTTGAGATTTCTTCACCATCATTAATTTTACCTCCGCATGGCTTTTCAGCCCCATCCGGAGTCTCCGAGCTCGCCTCGTCACTCATCTATAGCGCTTCGTACATGCACGAGCCTAGTTCATCACTGACACTGACACAACTCGTTGAGAGCTAGCACTTTTCTCATCTTCGCACACCTCATCGTCCACGTCCTGTCTTCATCAACCGCGATAGCCGGAATTCACCCGCGCACGATAATCGCGTTTGATAAAAAGACTCTGGATTCAATTATTGCGGATATTATGTAATTTTGGGCTTGCCTTGATTGGCCGTCCCATTTTCTCTTGCTTACGTTAATTGGTCGGCATGTTATAGTAATGTCTACTCTGTATTCAATTTTCTGGCATGATAATATTCCTCTGCCAACGTTTATTCATTTTATTTTATTTATCTATTTATTTCACCAAGGTTGCCCATAGATATTGGCAGGCGCGGTTCTAGGGTAAAAGTTTTAGGGCGGTGCTACAGGGGGGCTTGACGGAAAGATGCGAGGGAGCGAAGCGACCGAGCGGGGGAGGGTGTGGGAGGGGGATATCCCCCCCCCGTCCCACGGTAGGAACTTTTTGAAAATACACATAGAAAAGACGTGATTCTGGGCATGTAATATTTCAAAGGTATATTTTATGAATATAATTAGGGATTATTTTCAAAAGGATTACAGGAAGTATGTGAAAAATGTAATTGGGCAGTTAATAGTTATAGAAGGAACGAAACCTGCGAACGGGGGGAGAGTGTTGGAGGGGGGGGGACACCCCCTCCCACGGTAGGAACTTTTTGAAAAAAACGCATAGAAAAGACGTGATTCTAGGCATGGTAAATTCCTATATTTGAAGGTACATTTTATAAAGATGGATTGCAGTTAGGATTTCAAAAAGTTGTAGGCCTACAGGAAGTATGTGGAAAACTGTATGTGCGTAGTCATACTAGCGAGAGAGCGAAGCGACCGAGCGGGAGGAGTGTGTGTTTGAGGGGGGGGCCTCCCACTAAGAAAATTTTTCAAAATACGAACAGGATAAAGGTGTTTTCTAGGCATGTTAACACTTTGCACGCGAATGTTGCAATTTTGCACATTCGTACAATTTAATTAACAATCGTAATAAATAGTTTTCTCCATTACTTTTGTACTAGAAAAGCCAACAAATGGCCATAATGCCTATGCAAAATCTGAAGAATGATAACCAGTATCAATGGTGTAATAAGGAAAGCCAGATGTAAAGACAATATCAAAATAACAATCATCATTATTATGCCCTCAGAATAATTCAGCACGCAAAGAGTTAAATTGATATTCACTGGTGTAGCCAGGATTTTTCAATAGGGGGCAGACGTGGAGGATCGACTAAGCGAAGGAACATACCCCCCCCCCACACACACACACAACACACACACAACACACACACACACACACACACACACACACACACACACACACACACACACACACACACACACACACACACACACACACACACACACACACAACAACAACACACGGGTCGGAAGGACGGGTCATTTTGTTACTTCATTTTTTTTTAAATTCATTTGTTTTGGGATGGGGTAGAATTGGGATAGCTTTGGGGACGGTCTGGGAGGTGATTCCCCTGCCAGGGTAAGAAAAAACTGCATTTTCACCTTTAAAAATCTATATTTTTGGCTCCCTCTAGCGACAAATCAGTCCCAATATGAAGAGCTCGTTTCCAAAAGGTACTACATCCATTTTTGGTAAAAATGGATTTTTTGGCATTAATGTACTCATTTTCAGTAGCTCTATACACCACTACTAACAACTTGCTGAATTTCTATTTGCAAAGTTGTCAAAAATGGCACTCAAAAATCAGTTCGGTTCCAAAAGGTACTACATCCATTTTAGTTCGGTTCCAAAAGGTACTACATCCACATTCTTTGGGAAAGGACCAATCAGAGAGCAGTATTGACTTGATCTTCTACCAACCTTCTAACCTAGGATTTTGGCTTTATTGCGAAAAGGACCAAAAATGAAATTTAGTGGGTAAAAACAAAGACGAAGTGACAAAAAAAAGCAGAGAGAGTAAATCAGATTACGTAGTCCCATGTATATGTTTTCACGTGTGTAGTTAGTGTGGGTTGTATTGAGTTTGTATACATGTATAAATGTATGACGTAGGTATTTTGATTTTTGTGTGTGTGTGGTGGGGGTGGGGGGGTGGATTGGTGACTGATACCTTTGACAAATGCTTGCATGTGTTAAGAGATAATGTGGTAATGTGTATGTGTGTGTGTGTATGTGTGCGTGTATGTATAATGTGTGTTGTATGTGTGTGTGTGTGTTGTGTGTGTGGTGTGTTGTGTGTGTGTGTGTGTGTGTGTGTGTGTATGTGTGTTGTGTCGTGTAGGTGAATTGGTGGGTGCGTTTGAGTGCTGTGTACACACGAGCAGGTGTGTATGTGTGTGTGTGGTTGAATGCCTGTGTATGTTTGAATGTCTGTGTGAGATCGTGTGTTTTGTGTTTGTGTGTGTCGCTGTGTGTGTGTGTGTGTATGTGTGTGGTGTTTGGTGTTGTGTGTTGTGCGTGCGTCGCATGTGTGTGTGTATATTGTGTGTCCCGTGTGTCTGTGTGCCGGGTATTGTGGGCCGATCTGTATGTAGCTGTGTGTCATGTTAGCTTCTTTTGAGGCCCCGACTTGATTAAATGATGGCATTGGCAATTTTATCAGTCCAAGGAAATTTCGGTTCCAAAAGGTAGCTACATATCAGTTTCGGTTCCAAAAGGTACTACATCCACCAAAATAAAAAATCTGAATTAATTTATTATAAATAAATCCTTGGACTTAAATTTTTTGAAGAGTGGTTTTACTTTTGTATTCATACAGTATTACAATCAGGGAAATATTATTGGAAACGCGACTGCAATATGTCAATTAAAATATCGCGTTTTCTCAGAACTCTTGAAAATTTTATGGATGTAGTTCCCTTTGGGGGTCGCGCTCCGCCTAGTCGGTTATAAGGACGCGCTATTCGCATAAAAAAAATATTCATGAAGGACCGTATTCTAATAGCACATAAGGGTGCAGTTCATAAGGGTCATTATTCCATAGGACCGCTATTCATAATAGACATCGAGAGGTCGTTATATCAATAATAAGTCCATAAGGTCACTATTCCATAATACCAAATTCAGGGTCGTTATTTAAAGGGTCCCTATTCATAATACAAAAGGAGGGCCTCTATACATAAAGATAAGTATTCATCAAGGGTCCTATTCAAATCGGGAACAAGAGGTCGCTATCATAATAGGAGAAAGGTCGCTATTGTATAAGTCAATATTCATAAAGGTCGCTAGTCATAATCGAAGAAAAGGGTCGCTATTCATAATCAAAGAAGAGGGTCGGTTATTCAATAATCGAAAAGAAGGGTCGCTATTCAAACAAAGAAAAGGGATCGCTATCATAATCAAGAAGAGGATCGCTATTTATAATCAAGAAGAGGGTGTATTCTAATCAAAGAGAAGAGGGTCGTTATTGCATAATCAAAAAAGAGGTCGTAAGTCTATCGAAAAAGAGGGTCGCTATTCATAATCAAGAAGGAGGGTCGTAATTCATAATAGAGTAAGCAGGGTCGCTATTCATAATGTAATGGGAAGCGTCCGTTATTCATTAAATATAAAAGAGGGTCGCTTTCATAATCAAGAAAAGGGTCGCTAGTATAATCAAGAGGGGTCGCCAGTCATATGAATAGAAGAGTGTAGGTAGTCATATCAGAAGAGGTCGCTATTCTAATCAAAGAAGAGGGTCGTTATTCATAATCGAAAAGGTCGCTATTCATTGACGTTGAGCTACATACTCGAAATCAAAACTGAGGTTGTTTTTTTTTTTTTTTTTTGTTCCTTCATTATCACCAGATTCATAAAATCAATCCGCTGAATATTATAAAGTATTGAAACGAAATCGGACGTACGGACCGTGACAGCAGCGTTAAGTATATCCTCCTCCGACTCGTGGGGCGAGGGGATAACAAACCAAATCGTCCTTTCTCTAAGTTAGAAATAGGTTACTACACAGTACCTCACGTAGATGTTAAATTGATTCGGAAAAATCTGTAATTCACATTTGATGCCGGATATAATTTGTCAGTATTAAGACCTGGCAGGTATTAATTTTAAGTTTCTATCGCATCATCAACAAATAAGCACATAATTCGCATTCTGCTGCAGCATGGAAACTGTCGGCATTTCTGCCATTCTGCACCATGGAGAAGTATAATATTAGGTATCAAAGCGAATAATCAGAGTGCTTGATTTATGTTAATATTTTCCTTCAACAAATTAATCATCAACAACATATATAACCACTTAAAATGCGATACATCCGGCGGTGCGGTATCATTTTCACTACTTATGGCAGATTCTCTACACATAACAGTAGAATGCTAAACACATAATTAATACCATTTTTACACAAGTACTGTCACATAAAATAGCTTCTAAAAGTAAATAACACCGATTTTCAAGAACCTGTCAACTATCGGTGTCACAAACTCATGCGTACGATACTTAAAATCATGTACATGTATTATACATTTTGGGCTACGAGACTTGATATCTTACCCAAAAGTAAAACAAAAATTAATTTTATCGCAGGAATTTCAAAAGCCCATATCCGCAGACAAATACCGGCTTAAGGACATCCTCCCCCCCCCCGCGCATCCTTCCCTGCATCCAAAAGGAAGTGCGAAACCAAAGAACTAATTGGGGGAAAGGGAGGATATATGGATCAATCAAATCCTTTCCTCCTCCCAGGAAAGGGCCTTCTAAGTGAATAAAAATTTCATTGTAGATTTAGACATCGTCTTTTGATTATTTCAGGCACCGATGAAGTGCTTTTTTAGTATGTGGGGAGTAACGTGCGCATTCTGTTCACCCTTTCTTTTTTTTATAGACATTGTGAATTGCGACCTCTCGGTTCTATTAATGAATCCGACCCTTACTCGAGTAAATGACGACCGTAATTTTTTTTATGTATGTTTCGCCCTTTTTTGTCGGCATTACTATTAGAACTATTTTCTTCGATTGAAAAGCGACCATGTCCCTTATGAAATTCCGACCCTCTATTTTCAGTTATGAATAGCGACCCTCTTTTGTGATTATGAATAAGAACCTCTTCTTTGATTATGAATAGCAACCCTCGTATCGATTATGAAAGCGACTCTTATTTTGATTATGAATACACGACCCCTTCCCGTACAATTATAATACGAACTCTTAGTTTGATTATGAATAGCGACCTCTATTTCGATTTATGAATGGACGCGACCGCTCTTTTATGATTATGATAACAACCCTTCCCATCACTTATGAATACAGCGAACCTCTTATTTGATTATGAATACGCGACCCCTCATTTGATTATGAAATAGCGACCCTCGTTATTGATTATGATAAGCGACCCTCTTTATGATTATGAATAACGACCTGTCCCATAAACATTATGATAGGGCGAATCTCTATTTGATTACTGAATAGCGACTCTCTAATTGATTATGAATAGCGACACTCTTTTTCCGATATAGAAATACGACCCTCTTTTTCGATTATGAATAGCGACCCTCTTTTTATGATTATGAATAGCGAACCCTCTTTTCCATGATATGACTATGGCGACCCTCTTATTCATATGAATAGGACCCTCTATTTCGATTATGAATAGCGACCCTCTTTTGCGATTATGAATAGCGACCCTCTTTTTCGATTTGAATAGGCGACCTCTCTTATAATTTAGAATAACGACCCTTTTCTTTGGATTATGATAGCGACCCTCTTATTTTGATTAGAAATAGCGAAGCCTCTTATTTGATTTGAAATCATGGCAAGCCCCTGCTCATTTGAATATATGAATAGCGACCTCTTTTCGATTATGAATGCGAGCCTCTTTTCGATTATGAATAGCGCGAACCCGCTCTTTTATGATTATAAATAACGACCCTTTTTCTTGATTAATGAATAGGCGACCCTTTCTCATAAATTATGACTACGACCCTTTATTCGATTATGAATAGCGAACCTCTTATTCCATTATGACTAGCCGACCCCTTCTTCGATTATAATAGCGACCTCTTCTTTGATTATGATACGACCTCTTCTTTGATTATGATAGCGACGCCTCTTCTTTCGCATTATGACTAGGCGACCCTCTCCTTCCATTACTGAATAACGACCCTTATGGAATATTGAACCTTTGTAAATACTGACTCTCTTCTCACTATTATGATAGCGACCAGCCCCCTCATCTTTATTATGAAGTAGTGATCGATTATGATTAACAACCTCAATTTGGTATTATTGATAGCGACCTTATGCTTATTATGTATAGTGACCCTTTATGACTTATTTGAATAGGGTCCTTCATAAGTTTATGACCCTTTCTTCGATTAATGAATAGCGAGCCCTCTTTTTATCTAGAGTGGAACCCTATCTGAATTAATGGTCCTATAAGTTTATGATAAATGACCCTATTTTCATCTTTATGAATAGGCGACTCCTTCAGGTATAGGAAATTACACGTTATGAATAACGGCCCTTATGAATCATGGTCCTTATGAATAGTGGTCCTTATGACTAGCGACATTATCCCCCTTTTGGAACCGAACTCTTCATATTTCATCCACTTTCAATTTGTTATTCTGGCTAATTAGACAAACAATATTTTGCATTTTTACCTTAAGCGTATATTGAAAGTTTTGCGCGCGTAGCGCGCCGAAAATTTTGACATTTTATTACCACGTCAATGAAAATATTGGGGCAAAGGTATTGTTTTGTTAATTTGAAAGAAAAATGATATGTTTATCAAGCAATGTAAGACACAACAAAACCATTAAACATACACAATATTCAATTTTGCGGCGCACCTCTCTTGAAAAATTGTCATCGTATATTGAAATTTTTGCGCGCGTAGCGCCCCGAAATTTTATAACACGCCAATGAAAATCTTTTTGACAAACATATTGTTTTGCCCCCTCCCCCAAAAAACTGATAAATTGAAAAATTATATGTTTAAAAAGCTGCGTATAAGCACTGCAAAAACATTAATTGTATCATTACGACGCCAATGAAAATATTGGAGTAGACATACTGTGACATATTGTGTTGCTCCCCCACCCTCTCCAAAAAAAAAAAAATGACAAATTGTAAAATAATATGTTTCACAAGCAACGTAAAGTTACGTAAGGCACTACAAAACCATTACACCTACACAAATTTTGCGAGAAAAATTGTTAACATATGTATTACTGTACTGCAATTTTGCACGCGTAGCGCGCCGAAAATTTTGACATTTTATTACCACGCCAATGAAAATATTGGGGCAAAGTTACTGTTTTGACCCCCCTCCCCTAAAAAATTGGTAAATTGAAAGAAAAATGATGTTTAACAAGCAATGTAAGACACTACAAAACCATTAAACCTACACAATGTTTTGGGGTTTTTTTTCGCGCTTTGCGAGAAATATTGTTAACATATGTATTACTGTACTGCAATTTTGCGAGCGAATCGCGCCGAAAATGTTGACATTTTCCTTACTTTTGCCCCCTCCCCTCACAAAAATTGACAAATTGAATCATTCTTAAAACGTAATGCAAGAATAGCACAAAGTACTACAAAATCATTACACAATGTTCAATTTTTGCGCGCTTTGCGAAAAACTTGTCAGCATAATGTATTATTGCAATTCTGCGCGCGGAGCGCGCCGACAATTTTGAATTGTTCTTACTTTTGCCCCCCCCCCCTTAAAAAATGACAAATTGAATCATTCTTATAGAACGTAATGCAAGAATAGCGCAAGGAACTACAAAACCATTGAACTATTAATAATTAATTGTGTGGCACTCCCCTGCACGAAAAGTTGCTAGCTTATATTGCAATTTTGCGCGCGGAGCGCGCCGAAAATTTTGACAATTTGTTTCCACGCCGATGAAAATATTGGCCCCCCTTGTCCGAAAAATGGTTTGACGCACTTGCGTCTGTGCCGTGATTTTTCTGTGACTTTTATTTTATTCTTTTAATTTGTTTAGCTGCTGAATGGGGTGGGGGGGGGGCGGGGGAGGCCCTAGTATGTCCCCCTGGCTGCGCTAGTGGGTATATTTGATGAAGATTCACGATTTAAAAAAATGTTCAGGAAGTATGTGAAAAACTGTAATTGGGTATTTGCGTGAGGGAGGAGGACGGGTGTGGGATAGGGAACCCACGGCAAGAATGTTTTTGAAATACACGTAGCAAAGACATGTTTCTAATCACAGTAAATACATACTTTAAAGGTACATTCATGAAAATTATTATAAGGATTGTTGTGAGGATTTCAAGACGATGTACAGTAAGTAGACCTATGTGAAAAAATGTAAATAGGTAGTCGAGGGAGCGAAGCGACCGAGCAGGAGTAGGAATTTTTTGGAAAATATGTGTTAAAAAGACGTGTTTCTGGGCATAGTAAATACGTATTTAAACATTTTTATTACGTCTTTCTATCAATATTTCATCTTTGCTAGATCGCTTCAGTTTATATATTAATATTTTCATTTAATTTTTTTTTGTCCGAAATTTTTTTAGGGGGCCTTCGAGGGCAATTTTTTGGGGGGCTCCAAGCCCCCCAAAGCCCCCCCCCCCCCCGTAGAACCGCGCCTGGATATTGGTCACCCATGGGGCCCTGAAATTAAAAATCACATGTACTGAACATTTTATAAAATATAACATAGTGATACAATAAATACAACTTACTAAATTAAAATCCACGCAATTAAAATAATGACGATTGATATGATATAACCAAAATGTAAACACAAATTGACAGATGTGAATGATGGAATTACAAGTAATGGAAGAATTATTGCAGTCACTTTCAGTCAATGTTACTGGTTAAAAGGGGGAAAGGGGATTACTCCATGGCACGATTTAAAAGATATTGTTTTAAAGCTGGTTTGTGTTTAACGATTTCTTTTGTCTAATTTCACGTTGTAAAAGCTTCATTATAATTAATATACTCATTGCACTTTTTCATGGCAACAGGGGCGGTGGAAAGTATTTTCGGTTGGGGGGCAAAGCCAAAAAGGGGCACTTATGTCAAAAAGGGCATTGGGGGAATGCAGAAATTGTCACCATCAAGTTAAATGTTTGCTTGAGTTTGATTTGT
Organism: Eucidaris tribuloides; assembly: GCA_001188425.1. Classification (NCBI taxonomy): domain Eukaryota; kingdom Metazoa; phylum Echinodermata; class Echinoidea; order Cidaroida; family Cidaridae; genus Eucidaris; species Eucidaris tribuloides. Next base: position 13,124 of record JZLH01S0508450.1, read on the forward strand.
GTTTTTGCTGTAATGTAACTTGAGTAACCCCTTTTTAATTTTTCCAATCCTTATAATATGATGTATGTATTCCGCGAGCGAGCGTATAGCGAGCGAGCGGTTTGGAGAATTTGGAAATTTGAAGTTGTAAAACTCGCTTTGTGGTCTATTCTGGCGCTACAACTCTGATTTTATTAGTAGTCCTATAGAGTGTTAAAAAGATGAAGAACATCATGCTAGATCAAACAAATCCATAGGAAACAATGAGCAAGCACTTTTTGGAGGGCAGAAATGGTGATAAAAATCACGTAGTTTCGTTATGAAGAACAGGAATGGACTTTCCCCCGTAAAATGTTCCAATTGATCTTCATTTCATGCATGTATTAATTTGCGACATTTGACACATACAAGTTTGAAGTGTACAGGCTGATTCCGTGGCGACTGAGAGCAGCAAACGGTGGTTTGGGGGAAAATCCTTCATCATAAAACTTTCATCTTCTCGGGTTCATAGTTCTTACGAAATGTTTTTGTGGTTTTTGCAATAGATTTAGGCAAACATTATGGTTTTGAGCGTTATGCATGTCCCATTTTTTTTAGTAGTAGTGCTACCAAATACCCCATCTGCAGGATTGTGGATCCAAATATACAAATACTTCATAAATTATATAGTCATGAGCACAGAATAAGTCACGTCACGCAAAATTCTGTTGCAGAAGGGGGCAAAAACGATTTTCTTTATTGAAGAAGACGAGAAGAAAATTTCCTCACGAGCAGGGGGTTTGATCCATGTTTCGGATGGGGGGGGGGGCAATAGTGTAAAAATATCCAACATTTTCGGAGCGCTTCACGCGCCAAATTGTAATACAGAATTTTGCGCGCGAAGCGCGCCGAAAAATGGACAATTCTGCATGTTTAAGATTTTTATTAAAGTGATAGGCTAACATTGTGGAGCTTCAATTTAAAAAATTGTCAAACTTTGATATCTGAGCTACATAGTAGTGTTCAAATGGACAAATAAACACCCTAGAATACAAAAGTTTGGAAAGTTACACTGCCAGTGGCAAGTTATTCATGAATAAACAATAAAACTATGTCTAAGTCTATGGGAGGAAATAGGCAAGTGAATCTGGTCAACTTACGATTTTCACTTTTTTAAAGCACTAAATAATCATTTTGAAATACAATTTTTTTTTCAGGCCGTCATTTTTAGACCTTATCAAAGACACTGGTAGCATGGGGAAATCATGTGGCTCAGATTTTTTTTAACTGTGGAAAATGTTAGCCAATACCTTTAATGGTTTTATACAGTGTGTCTCAAAAATAATTGTGCAAGTCAAAAGCGCCCTCTTAGGTAATGAGAAAAACATTTTGTGACGTCATGCTTACATCATCATCAAGAGCATAGTCTTAGCTTTCAAATGCCGTTTGTTCTGTTCGGTTTGCTTGTTTTAATCCTGAGATATGTTCAGTTGACAACGAAAAGGTAAAATCACAAATGTGCCACTTTTACTACAGTTAATATAGCATCAGGCCCTCTTCCCGTAAGAGTAACACAGTTGTGATTTCACTGTTATGTTGTTTACAAGATATCTCAAGATCAAAACAAGCACAATGAACAGGACAAACAGCATTTGAAAGCTAAGACTTTGCCCTTAATGTTGACGTAAACATGTGTCACAGCAGTATTTTCTAACTGTCAAAGAGGGCGCCTTTCACTTGAACAATATTTTGAGACGTGCTGCAGCATGTCTCAAAAAATTATGGAAGTAAAAAGCGCCCTCTTCTGCAATTATAAAATACTCTGGTAATACTATACTTACATCACCGTCAAGGGCAAAGTCTTAGCTTTCAAATGCCATTTGTTCTGTTCAATTTGCTTGTTTTAATCTCGATATATGTTTTTAAAAACAAAAGGGTTGAATCACAATTGTGTCACTTTTACTCGGGACTGTAGTAAAAGTGGCACAATCGCGATTTTACCCTTTCGTATTTAAATTAATACATCTCAAGATTAAGACAAGCAAATTAAATTAAACTAACGGTATTTGAAAGCCAAGACTATGCACTTTACGATAACATAAGCATCATATCACAAGAGTATTTTCTAATTGCCAAAGAGGGCGGTTTTCACTTGCACAATTTTTTTGAGACACACTGAAGTGCTTTCAATGTGTTTTAAAACATATATTATTTGCATTGCATATTATGAA
>JZLH01S0508450.1:58849-80744 GCA_001188425.1 Eucidaris tribuloides
TTTTTACCACTTTGTGGGGTTCGACCCTTCATTTCCTTGATGGCTGTTGTCCAACTCTTTCTGTTAATATGCCTACCTGGTTCAGACCAGGGGCCTCTTGCATAAAACTTTAAACAGAGAAAAAGTCTAGTTATTTTAAACACAGTTTTTTTCCTTTGGGAAAATCAGTGGTACAATCACTCTAACCAGAGTTTTGGCATTTATCCATAGAAATTTCTCTGTTAAAGGTTTATGCAATAGGCCCCAGATATTCTTGTATCTTGTTCTGTTGTCTCCTCACAAATATAGCGTTAAGAGGCAGGCAGATCGAAATTGATGAGATGATATATCAAAATATTGCTGGTTTACAGGAATTATACTTTTGAGAATATTTCAAGTTACACAATATAGCTACAGTGTCCATTGGCAGAATTATCATAGGAATAGCTGTGTATTTGAGAAATATACATGTATATGTAAAAGAGTGGAGCTTTATTTTGATCATTTGCAGTGATAAGATAAATGACCTCCACATTTGTCCTCCTTTGGGGTACTTTATACCAAAATTATAACAAAAGTATTGAAATACAGTAAACACAAGGCACACTTTTTCGAAATTCGATAGAAGTTTGTAGAAATGCAGAATCAACTCCTTTGAAACCAAACCATCGTCTATTTTTGTCTCATCTTTACAGCATATCCCTCCTGGTTTCCTGCTCCCCAAGTGGCCATTTTATTTTTCCGTGTTCAGCCTCTATCTCATGCATCCAGCCTCCACAGTCAGACAAGCAACAAGTGAACTGTTCAGATACCTAGGTATGCAACTATTAAAGACACTATATAACACTGTGGAAGCCCCATTTAAAAAAAAAAAACTTGTCAAACTTTGCTATGTGACATATCTGACAGTGTTTGGATGGGCAAATAAACACCCTAGAACACAAAAGTTTAGACATTATGCTGTCACCAGCAAAATATGTACAGACAAAGCTCGGCACATGAATTTATTATCGGCTGATAGGAAATTCTGCCACACAGCATTCTATGGGGGAGAACAGGAATGGTCGCTCAAAGATTTTCACTTTTTAAAAGCACTTAATGATCGTTTTGAACCACAATTTTTTCAGGGGTTCATTTTTAGACCTTATCAGAGACACTGGTAGCATGAGGAATCATAAAGCTCAGATTTTTTGAAACTGGAAACATTGTTATACAATGCCTTTAAAGAACATTGACATGATTGAGAGAAATCATAAATGCCTCTAGAACTAAACTGGTTGAAAGATATACCAAAGATACACCAGCTGCAAGGATGTGTCTTGAATTTGTTTGCTCAAAGAGATTCAAGCTTGGACATTCCATGACTGGATTACTCTCTGCCCCAATAGAAGTTAATCCCATAGTAAGCTACTCAACACATTTGCCAGTCACAAGGCATACTGATGGTAGTTATTAAAAAATGAGTCAACATTTGACTACAGAATTTTCACAGCAGAATCCTTGCATAGTCTTCTTGATTTTAGAATAGTTTTACCCCAAGTTGAGGACTACATCCTATCATGCTATGTTCTTTAAAGGTATTGGCTAACATTTACAACAGTTAAAAAAATCTGAGCTACATGATTTCCCATGCTACCATTGTCTTTGATAAGGTCTAAAAATGACGCCCTGAAAAAATTGTATTTCAAAAAGATTATTTAGTGCTTTAAAAAAGTGAAAATCGTAAGTTGATCGGATTTACCTGCCCATTTTCTCCCATAGACTTACTGTGTGTACACCTTTGCTATTTAAACTCGACCCAAGTTTTAATTGTTCATTCATGCATAACTTGTCATTGGCAGTGTAACTTTCCAAACTTTTTTTATTCTAGGGTGTTTATTTGTCCATATGAACACTACTATGTTGTTCAGATATCAAAATTTGACAATTTTTTAAATTGAAGCTCCACAATGTTAGCCTATCACTTTAAGGTTCTTTATACTGGCACTTCTTATTTTTGGTAGTACAGAGTCAGCTTGCAATCACAACTCTTTTAATCCCCAAACCATTTCTCAACAAGGTGGTAAACTATGGCTAGTCGGATCCATAGATAATATTGCATAGTGAGATGGCATTTGCTCCAGTGGCAATTGCTCTGGCAACAGTAGCTCCAAAGAAAAGAAATGAGAGTTATGCTTATCATAGATTGTGTTTTTAGCTCACCTGAGCCGAAAGCTCAAGTGAGCTATTGCGATCACTTTTTGAACGTTGTCTGTTGTGTTCGTCCATCGTGCATTCATCTTCTTCCTTGAAACACATGATTGGATTTCACCCAAACTGGGCAGCAATGATCCTTAGGGGGTGTTGATTCAAGGGTCCGCAAATGGTACACCTGGCCCCCCTGGGGGCCCAGGGGCAGGGCCTAAAAGGGCCAAGTTTAGGTAATTTTAAAACATCTTCTCTTGATTCAGAAATAGTTTAGGTAAGTCACTGTGTGTGTAGATACCTCTATATGTGGTGAATTGTTGTTAGTTCATGTTAGGGTGAGTATTATGGTTAGGATTAGGTTTAGGGTTAGGTATAGGGTCAGGGTTAGAGTCGGAATCAACATAACCATTTGGCGCTGGAGCAGTCGTCACCAGACCATATGTCATGCATTCATTTTTCCTGAAGTACAGATGTACATATACCTTTACATTATAAATAGTGTCTTCTCTATGTAAACTTAGTTGCCAAAGACTGTAACAACTCCACCCTGCTGAAGCTGGTACTGCAGGGTCTGAGCGCCCACTGGAGCGTCAACATGAAGTACATGCTCCAGCCCGCCCACAGCATCACCCACTTTCACCTGCTGGGTCGTCGCCGTTCTGATCCCACCGCTGCCACCATACATAGCCCCAGATATCAGATGCTGGACAAATCCGACTGCTCAGCGGCAGGGGCCGGTGGGAGGGCGAGGAGCTCATCGGAGGCGGGATTGCTCGGAACTCAGCAGGCCAATCGAAGACAGCCACCGTTCTACAGCCACGGGAAGTCCGTCAGTATAGTGCAGATGAGCCAGTTAGAAGCAGGCAAGTATGCTGTACATGGGCTTCTAGCCACGGTGGGTGGCACTAGGCGGCTGCACCTGGCACTCACAATTATCACCCAGCACTCTGGCCAAAATAGACAGTGCCACCTGGCATGAATGTTCCCTGTTTTGTGTAGATTTCACTAATTCCAAATTTAAATATTCCACATTATGCCATATTTTATAGTTTTGAAACATATTTTCTCAATATTTTAAGTCAATAATTCATGAAAATTAATATAATTTTGGCATTTCTTTCGTAAGTGTCTTAGTCTATACTGTGTTACATGTTACAGCTCATATAGGAACATAACTAAAACTGGACAGCGCCCTCATGCCGCCGTCTGTGAAACAATGCCACCCGGCACTGAAATGGTTGTGGCTAGAACCCTGGCTGTACGACAGTTCAGAGTAAACAAATCAATATTTAAACTTCTCCTTTTTTCCCCAGGTCCTCCATCATTATCAAGAGCTATGCTCAAGATTGAGGACCTTGAATTTCTCTTGATTACCTACATGCATTATGATATAAGTAATATGTTTGTCATGCTGTATGGAAATATTTTGTTGTGTACTCTGAAATTGTGATTTACATTTTGTAATATTGTACTGCAAGATGAAACAAAACAAAACAAATGGTTTTAGCATTGTTGTTCTACAGATTGGTTGGATTAAGTGATGTTCTTGTCATTCAAAGAAATGGACATTACAGTAAACCATGTTTTTAAAATGGGTTTATCATTGAGATGGTTTGAATGAAATAGTTCTGTGCCTTTTAACTAGTTCAAATCTTCAACAGTGTAGAAACCTGAATAAGGCAAAAGTAATTTCTAAGAAATGTAAATTTATACTTGTGAACTAAATGTTTCAATTAATTTCTAGCAAATATAAATTTATACTTGTTAAACTAAGTGTTTCAAAGTATCTAAATAAAGTGTAGTGTTTATAATATTTGTTTATTGTTATCTCTAAAATCTTCAAATTGGTATCACCAGATGGGTCTGTGGACAGTTTATTGTGCAGAGCGTGGGAGTGGCGGGAAGGGAGGCTGTTTGCCTACGAACTCATCTCCAAGTTCTTATTGGTCAACCACATCCACTACCTTTTTCCGTCATTCGCCATGCCACAGATGAAATTCAATGGAGCAGCCTCGACAGATGAGTCCATCACTCCTAGGTAACAGGGTGACATCGTGAAGCGATCCTTTATTTCGTTTACCCTTTTAGTAGTATTGCAACAAAAACTCATATGTTGCCTGTGATATTCTGAGTGTGTCATTGTCATGTGTCAAGTTGTTATTGGGTCTGATCCTGATGTATAGTGGTGTATGTATTTAATTGTAATGAGTATCCATGGTAATTTTCAAAGCTTATTTCACAGTTAATTTTAGTGTTTTTCAAGTATATTAACTCTTAACGTGCCAGAGGATTTAAACTTCTATGGACTGTATGTGTATTATTTGGTGCAGATCTGTGACTTCGGCATGTTAAGAGTTAATGCAAGTAATTGATTTTGTATTTAGGTGACTTCATGTTTAAAAGCAGTGGATCTCATTTGCAAACATCCCCGCAGACCATGAAAAGATTACCCATGCCCTTAGGCTATTGATGAAGGGCATGTCTGTGAAATCTGGGGGTCAGTGACTGCCTAGAATTTGAAAAATGCAAAAGAAAAACAACAGCCGTTTAGTGTACGTTCTATGGTAGGATTTTTTTTCTCGAGAGGAAAAAATTCAAATCTGAGTCTAACGGTCACTATAATTCCACTAAAATTGAGTTTCTAGCTCCTATATTTTGCTACATGTTCCCAGGTGGCATTTTCTTCTAAATGCCATTGTATTTACACAATGTTAATTTTTAGGCATGCAAAAGAGATCCTCTGCCTTTAATAAACTTTTGAGGTATTACAAAATTTTCCAAGCGGTTGTCTTAAGCTATTGGCTATGGGAACTGGATGTGCCCTGTGTTAACTGTATGATTTTCAGAATCTCAGAAGCAATGGGTTATCAAATATGGATTCCAGCTTTAAAAAACATTTTAGTTTATTTTATTAATCGAGGTCATATCTAAATATACCGATCACAATCTTTAATAACAACAGGTTTTACAACATTAGAAATATTTTTTTCCTGATTTGCACAGGATATTTTAAAAGAAACAAAGAGCTTCAAGTAAACATTTTGTGTAGTCAACACATTATTACAATTTTTAGGCCTGTAAATGGGCATATCTATTTGTGTACCAACTTTGGACCTCAGCAAAGACTAAATTTGCTTTTGTTCTTTGTAATTTTTTCTTATCACTAGTCACAAGGCTAGTAGAGTACCCCAGGGAAAGCCCCCAGTACAGAAAAGTTTGAGTCACGGTGGGACAACTCTTCGGCAAGCCTGGTTAGCAAGGAAGACAGTCGTGAGTAAAATAAGTTGTATGTTTGTTGGTCAAAATTGGATATCATGCAAGTGTGTTTATTATTATACCCCTGCCAAATGAAGTTTGAAGTGGGTATATAGGAATCACGTATGGTTGGGCAGGCGGTCGGTCGGACGGGCAGTCAGTCAGTCCGTTGTAAATCTTGCGGATTGAACTACTTCCTCAGTTTTTGACCAGTGCTCATGAGATTTGGCACAAACATTGGTCTTGGTGTGAAGATATGCAAGATACATTTCTCAAATGTGTCGGGAAATGTGTTGCAATGGTAACGGCATAGTATGGCGATAAGTCAGATTCCTGATGAGGCGGGGTATTAATCAGTGATATTTCTAGTTCGATTCAGAGCAAATCTTGTGCATACTAAAAATTCTGCATATTGAAAACTGACGACTTATTTACAAACTTTGTTGATGCCGAAGAAGCAGTTGACTGTAAACATGGAGTTATCACCCTTATTTTCCTTAAGTGATGCAGAGTTAATGCCCTTATGTAGCTCGACAGAGGATGTGAAATATTAAATGACATATATACCGGGCGAGTTGGCTCAGTGGTAGAGCGTCCGCTTCTGGTCTGGAAGGTCGCGGGTTCGAACCCCGGCCGGGTCATACCAAAGACTTTTTTTTTTTTAAATGGTACCTTCTGCTCTCTATCCATGCGCTCGGCGGGGCATTTTTTAGAACAGTAGAAGGTAATAATAACATTCTTATTTATTGCAGGGCCCGCTGGGTTAGAGCAGTGTCTTGTGACTGAAGTGGCTACCCTGCGGTAAATAAGACATTATCAGTTATTGTTCATTATTATATGTTTAGTATAATGAATAATCTATAAATAATTGTGTTGGTGTAATAGTAAAGAGTGGCATTTCATTTGTCTTTCACAATGTGAAATTGTAAGTCACCGTGGAAAAAAATATCACAGGCTGACACGGGTAGGGATTTGAACCCACAACCTCCTGATTACTAGACAGGTATCATAACCACTAGACTGCTGAGAATGCCTGATGGCCTGAGTGTTGATTTTCGATTCTAATCTACTTAGGCAGCAGTCAACTGCAGATCATAATGAATAATTTATGAATTATTGTCGCAAAAGGCAAATAAAGACGTAATATTTAGTAGTAATATATGTTAGTAGTAACATACTATTGTATTAATGATATACCTCACCATTATGAATCAGAAAATACATTTGGAGAATGAGCTGTCAATATGCTTTTCTTTAACCTTTAATTCAAAAATATATCATATTTGTTTTTCAAATACTACAAAATTTCTATACATTTGTATATTTTTATATTTATACAGAGTGACCAATCCTCAGATGAACCAGCTGGCATATTACCTCATGACCCAGTAGGGAGCAAAAAGCCTCCTACCCCACCCCCATCCACCTCTCCCCCACCCCTAGTGGCTAGACAGAATGTAGCACCATGCAAACAGCAGCAGCTTGTACAGCAAGGAGAGGTATGCAAAAAAAAATCAAATTATTTAAAATATTGTTAAACTTTGTAAATTTCCTCATTTTGTTGACTTGTTGAAAAAATTAATAATGCAAACAATTCCAATGTAATGTTTAATAAATGGGCAAATCATTATCATTCACAGCCTGAAGCAGAAGCAGGGTTATTAAAAGTTATTAAAAAAAAAACACCTACAAATGGACACATTTTTGGCTTATCCTTCTGTGAATTTAAACAGTTGAAGATGTCTGTTTTTACATCAGTAGAAAATAATGGCAACCAAATTTTTTATTAAATTCCAACACACTTAGTGATACCCATCACAAAAGCCTTCTCATTGTCATGAAGTTTGTCAAATACTTGACCCCGACTTCCCTGATCTGGCTCACATATCTTTTTTTTCCCCAGACATTTACGAGAACTGGAAGTGAAAGGAGGAAGAAGAGTGTTGAAAACAAGAGGTATGCAAAATTGTTTGTAAAATTTGCCTAATGAAGCATTATGACAAAACAAACTTACATCAAGTTCAACATACATAGTGCAGGGATGCCAGTTTTTTTAACTGGTATCCCTGATGATGGTAGTAGTGGCCCATTTCTCCCCATGATAGGCCAAACCATTTTATTTTGCTTTACTGAAAATGTGAAGTTTGTTGAATTATCCTTTATCTTTAATAAATATGTATTTACTTGAGGGTATGATAACAATAAAGGTTACATCATATCACATAACCCTTCTGCGTGTGGTATGATCAAATTAACACTGTAAAACTTAAAATAATAAATGATATGCTCCAGTTTAAATTAGCGGGAATTTGTTGTTAGTGATATGTAGTCAAAATTAAAGGAAATGTGAAGTCATTTGTGAGAAACAAAGCCATGTGTAGAAATTCTTGTAGATGTGTTCATTTACTCAGCCTTGTGTTAGCCAAGTAGACTTGCACCTTTCCCTGAAAAATTAATGTACAGTCAAACCTGTCAACAGGTATTGTATTGGCATGAAAGGATTACCATAGTGTACAAATTAAAGTTCTATGTGTGTCAAAACATACTTGAAAAACTGAAAAATGATTGATCTTAAAAGAGGATTTTCTGCTTAAACTAACACTTATCTGGTGCTGGGCATTCATGGTGTCATATTCTTTCTTTCAAACATTTTGTCTGCCTGACTCATTAGGAAAATGTTCCAAAGGTTTGTTTTCTCCAAGTTCCTTCATCTCTAACAAACTATAACTAATCCATTTTAACTCATCATATGCTGTGATTTCTGTGGGCTCATACTAATTCCTAATTTTTTATTAATATCTTTGCTGATAATAGGGCTTGAAATATATTCTTGTAGTCGTAGAAGCCTAGTAATTCCTAATTTATTATTAACATCTTTGTTGTTGATACTAAGGCTTGAAATGTATTATTGTAATAGAAGAAGCAAGTGTGAAAGCAACTGGCAGATTGAAGGTTTTAGACTGCTATTGACAAATTGCTTGTCACAGTACAAATATGCTTTAACTATTACATATTTGGAACTGTAATTGAAACTGATATATTACTTCTTCTTTCAGCGGTGATGAAAAAGACCTACCAAAATACGCAAATTATGATTACAATTCTTTACACAATGATAAAAAGAAAAATTGTGATTAGTTACAATTACAAATAGAATTGAAACTTGATTAATTAGCAAAACTCACAGCTGTCCTTTTGTGTCTTGGTGTTTTGATCTGTTTGGTTTTAATATCACATCAATAACTTGGAGAAAATATACAATACACCGAGAAAGGAAAAAAAGAGCATCATTTGTTGTAAAGAAATCTTTTATCATGAAAGGATGAACTGATGAGATTTGGGGATCAAAATGTTAAAAAGTTGTAGATTACTGTACATCAAAGTATATTAAACGAATATACCATGCACTGAGAGGCTCCAGTGGAAATTATGGATTCTGAGGTGACTGGCATAGCACTATTTTCTGAGGGGCGCAGCCCCAAAGAAAATAGTGCTATATGCCAGTCACCGAAGAGAATCCATAATTTCCACTCGTGCCTCGAAAAAAGTGCATGGTATATTTGATTTATATCCTTGATCAAAAAATTAAAATAACGAAGTGTAAAAGTGATGATTTGAACAAAGTAAGTCCGATTAAAATATCAACTCACCATTCATCATCAGTTAGCCTACTTTTAAATTTGGGCACATTGCAGCGTTGCGATCTGCGCTGCGTGAACATCGCACCGCGGTACGTGTATACACGTCAATACACGTCGCACGCACTAGCTGCGGAGAGTCTACACAGTGCTTGGTGTCGCATACATTGGGGCAGTGGCTTGTGACGTCACGATATCGGTATAGCGGAAATTATACCGATATCGTGACGTCACGATTCTGGGATATCTATCTTTTGGCAGAGCTTGGTTGGTGGTGAAACTATTTTATGTCACGTGAGCCAAACTTGGCCAATCACTACAAGGATATTTTTTGATGTAGGATATAAAAAATACTATGTCATTGGTTACAGTATGTCCTGGGCTTAGACTATTTTGATATCATTAAATCCCACAATGACTTGACCTAAACCTATTTTGGTTATTCCTTGGTTGTATCAAGCAGCTGAAGTATACGGTGTCTATAATTCATACACTGTTGTATACATAGTGTTTGACAGTAGATTGAGATAGATTGATCACTATGGTCCAATGAATATAAGAGAATCTGTTTTCAGTTGTTACAAAATGTAGCCAACATGTAAATATTGCATTGTTTCAGCTGCAAAATGCTAGCTTTCTCCGGGCAGTACTGAAAGTGAACTGTGCTGGGTTTGTGCTTGGAAACTAAGCAGTGGTAGGCAGTGGGCACTGGAATGGGGGGGGGGGGGTAAATCATCTAACATTTTAACAAACAAATGAAATGCTCTGCCACACTGATTTCCTATACAAAATACCTTGTGTAACAAATTATTAATTTTATAAATTAACAGTACCTTGATTCTTATGTTTGGGTAATATCTAGAAATTCACTTTTGCCAATAAAATGTCTGTCCACTGGTCATTTCAACTTTGGTGCCATTGTTAATGACACTTTACATGTATCATTTGTTAATGTTTTCTCATATTTCTCATAATGTCAAGAAGATTTTTCAGGTTCAGGTTGGTATAATCGCATATTATTTCTGACATGCCAACTTAGACCAGTGCTTAATGCTTGAAATCAGTATTTAAATGGTCTGGGTAGAAGTGCGCTTATGTCTCTATGTTATCATAGCTACTTTTGTTGAGAGACAGCTTAGATTTCTTTGTGCATTTTTTCAAATAGACAAGTGCAGTAACTTGATAATAATCTTTTTGTAATCTGCATCTGTATTTTCATGCACCTTTGTGTAGAAAAATAGTATTGTAGTATAGTTTTCTAGCATATACCTGCAGTAGTCTACAACTTGCATGCATTGATGAAGCCGTATCTAACTAGAACTTCGCAGTGGTGGGTAAATGGCTGCTTTTTGTGCTGTAAACTGCATAATCACTGTCACAAATACCCTTAGAAAACACTGACTACATCATATTTAAATTTAAAACTTGTACTTTAAGGAAACCTTCCACTGGTATGCAAACACTATTTAATCACTATATGTATATCAATGTGCAGCTTTAAAGGCATTCTAACATTATTTCCATTTAAAAAAAAAATGTAAGATACTGTACATGATTCCCCTTGCTACTAGTGTCTTTGATAAGGTCTAAAAATGAAACCCTGAAAAAAACTGCAATTCAAAATTATCATTAAAGGCTTTAAAAAAGTAAAAATCATTGAGAGGCCTTTCCAGTTTTCCCCATAGACTGCTGTGTTGGAGAATTTCATCGGCCGAGAATAATTCATATGCCAGTTTTTTTTCTGTACATATTTTACAAGTGACAGCAAACTCTCTCAACTTTTGTGTTCTACGGTATTTATTTGTCCATTTAAATACTGTCAGATATGTCAGATAGCAAAGTTTGACCATTTTTAAATGGGTCTTCATCAATGTTATATAGTGTCTTTAATACATGGACATCAACAGGTGGGAGACAGGGGGACATGCCCCTCCCCCACCATACTTAAAAAAGTGAGGAAGATACATAATTTGCTCCCTCCCCCCACCTCCACACACACACTTTTTGTGGATGAAAACCATGCATAATGTCAAACTACAAATACATTGTCCCTCCTCTTTGATAGGTAAACTGTAACACCTCATGTAATATGATAGAATGACCATTTTAATATAATCTGAAATGTGATTTCAAGCCGCATATAAGTGTAAAGTCCCTACAGTGGGAAATGCCTCCCACACCTTCCCCCACTCCCTCACCACAGAATTCTATTGGTCCCCCCCCCCGANACACACACACACACACTTTTTAGAAACTGTCAATGACCGTGGACAAACACAAATTCCCAAAGTCTCATTGATAATATATTGTTACGTCAGGAACTTTTAGCTGATGTGTAAATCATGTACATTGTAAAAGCTGATTGTTGCATAATGTGGATGGGTGAAGGGTTCATTTGTTTTGTGCCCACCAGAAGGACATTTACACTGCAATGGCTATACGGCATTTGTGTCCTTCTACACTTCACAAATTGCTGCATGAATTTGCCATGTTTTTCATTTGTAGTCTTAGCTGCTTTTCGACTATTGTAAAGTGATTTTTTTTTTGCATATTAGGCAAATGTTCTGTGGTGGATATTTTAACAAAGGTAGTTCAGTAGAGTAGAAATTCCTCTCTAAAACATTTTACAAATACTGCAAATAGTGGCATCTTGTGCCCAGAGAGATATATGTGTGTTGTATTACCAGTATTGTATGTGTTTTTGCAAAACATGTTTAGTTTCATGCACATTAATTAACAGTATGTATATAGATACACTGTACACATAATATATTGTAGTCATTAGGCATACATGTCTAAATCTGTAGTTAACCCTTAATGTGCCAAAGTCACAGATCTGCATCAAATAATACACATAAAGTCCATAGAGGATTAAATCCTCTGACACATTAAGAGTTAAATTTCAGCAAATATTCCATCAAAATCAACTATATTGTACTCTTCAAGTGTATGAGATATGGAATCTACATGTAATTTATATATACATATTTTTCTCAGACTAATTTTACCATTAAGGGTTGTCATCATTTGACATGAACATATTATTGCTTGTTTCTAGATCTCAGACCTTGGCAGAAGGGACTTTCTTCAATCAGCCCATGACCAAGCACTACTCCTTCCCTACCAACCCGGATGGACCCCACCCTAGGGATAGGAGACCTAGTCATGGCTTGAGTGGTACTCTATCACTACTGGGTCTTACTCATGACCTGGATAAGAATATTAGTATGAAGGTATGTCCTGGGATCAGTTACATTGTCAGTAACATTGGTAAAATCATGTAGCTTATTTGACAATCTTCTTCATATTTAGTTATTTCAGTTTCTCAGTTAAAGACTGTGTCCATGATTGCATGCCCCAAAATTAACTTATTAACCAAATTAGCTAAAGTCATATATATGCAGTATTGATTGCATTAATTAATATTCACCTCTCACAAATGTCTTGGGGCTGAAAAGCCAGGTTTCGTGAAAATAAGCGCTGATAAATTTCAAACAGAATATACCATGTCGCGTCGCAAACTGAATTTGAATTTTTTCAGCCGTTAAACTAGTCTGACTACCAAACTTGATTCATCTATCATCTAGTGAAAACTCAATACCTTCTAATCAAAGTTTTTTATTCACCAATCACATCATTGCAGTCGGACAAATTTCATACAATTTCTGCTAATCTCAAATTTTAACTAGTGGGCGAAAGCTACATCATCTGAATACTGTTGTTCAAAAATTTTATGCGTGGAAGAATAGAACTTTTACTGGAATGAATAAGGACATTTTTGTCAAAGGTTCTGCATTAATAAAGAAATAAGAATAATTCTAAGGATGATAGAATATATGGAGATTTTGTTTACAGTTCCATCAATCACTATGTAATGATCTGTATGGTATCAAATCCCGATATATATTTTTGTGAAGTAAGTGTATAACAGGCCTATTCATGAGTATCCTACACTACAGTTTCATTAGGTAACTGAATAGCACTACCTTTACTAACTTTGTAGTTGAGGCATCAATATCCAAACAGTTTTCGTAAGTTGTCTTGGTTTCAAAAGTTCTGTGAAAAGAGGTCTGATTTAGTGACTGATGAAGCGTGGGTTAAATTGGCCCGAACCTCACATTTGTCTTTGCAGCCCCAGCATCATGTGGTTGACAATAAGGCATGTCTCCAAGGTCCCATCACAGAAACCAACAAATCCAATAATTCTGCTCCCTCCTCGGCTGACAACAACCTATCAGTGGAAGGAGATCGTTTGCTGAAGGCATATCTGACATTAGCAAAGTAAGTAGAATGATTATTGAGAAGTTTCTTACGTTTTGATTATTTTCAGTTTGTTAGTTCATAGTGATGATATGTAGCGAAAAGCTGGTAGAATGTTTGAAAGGAATTCAGTTGTCCGCAGGACATGAGTTGTCATCAAGTGCAATCTCTTTGTCATAAGAATTCTTATGATGACACAAAGAAGTTAGATAGAGAGTAGGGTCTTGTATTGATTTTTGTGTCAAACATTATCAACCCAAATCCATGCTTGTTAATTTGCTTTTATGTGATTTTACTATAAAAGCACTATCAGAGAAAAAAATCCAATACACTTTGATAATAGAAGAAGTATGATGTGACATATACAATTCGAAACAACTATTTACATTAATTTATCTCATTTGTACAATTGATCACTTTTTGGAGAAATGTTTTACTACTGAGTATTAAAGCATTTTATAAAAAGTGTACGATCAACAACAATTTTTGTCTTGTTCAAATGAGAGCATTATTCTTTATTATAGTTGTCTTTATCATTGATTTTGTTCAGTTCTTTTTGAAACTAAAACCCAAGTCCCATTGTGTTTCCTCTGAATAAAAATAAAAACTCTCATTTGTTATAGCAGCAGGAATAAGTCCAGTCCTTCAGACACCCAGCTGCCCTGGCTGGCTGGCCTACAACTGGAGTCCCTAACCAACATCCTAAACCAGATGCTGCTACAGACGGTCAACTCCCTGGCCAGTAGCCGATGGGAGCTAAGGAGAATGAGCCACCAGGTATGTTGTACAGACACCAACTTTCTTTCCTAGTTTCTTTGGGCATTTTCACAAAATCTATTTTGCTACTAACGTGTTGAAGACTAAACACAATGTCGCGTCTTTGGGTCTATGGTAAATGCTCATTAAAGCATCATCAAACCTTCATCAACAGGTTAAAATTTCTCTTACTCCAGATTATGCTGTGTGTTCTCTTGCTACAGCTGCATTTTCTCATAAAGCTGTATTTTGAAAAAACAAATTATTTCATGCATTGTCTGTAGATACTTCAGTTGCGGTGTACATTATTATTTGTAAGTTTGTTATACTGAGAAAGATGTAGTATGACTGAATGATAAATATGTTTACATGTTATGTATTCATGATATGTAGACAAAATTTAGCTTGATATATAAACATTATTAGGTCCTTCCAATTTGCCTTTAATCTCCACTGACTTTTCAAAATCTCTGTAATTGTAGTGTCTTTGGTTGACTTGGGGGTCTAGGAGGGAAAATGTCCAGTTTATTTGATGTTAGGGGTGGAGTTTCTCATTTTTGTGTCACCAAAATCAAGCGCTAAGTATAGAAGTTGAAAAAATTGATGTTTGGGGTGGGATCTTAGGTGTTAGAAGAGGAGTTAAAGAGATTGTTTCCATTGTATTAAACTTTGTGTTTCATCTTGAATGATATAGTGATGGGTAATGTTATCTACATCTTTCCTTTCTCTGTTATGTTCATAAAGCAATTCCTCACTAACTTTTAATAATTGGACAACATTTTTCCTCTACACTCTCTCAACAGGCCTTGCCGCTGGTGGCCGAGTGCCTTCGTTGGTACCACCCCCAGTCCTTAGTGGAGTTCTGGAACCAGTGCCTCAAGTCCGAGGCCAGTCTGGCCTGCTATGGGGCAGCCATTACCGATAAAGATCAGGAGAGCAACACACCAGCCATAGCACAACGAAATGATGCAGTTCTTGCAGCAGCCTGCCTCCAGCTGGAGGGTAAGTAGAGTCATGGGGAACAGTAACCTATGGAGGCTTAGTGGGTTAGGCTGTGACTTCCCAATTATGAGATCCCTGGTTCAAATCCCGGGCAAGAAATACTAACCCAGGAGCACAGGAGGCACACATTAAGGTGCAGGGGGAAATATATGAAGTTGGTAATATGTTTATATAGGGATGCTAGACTATTAACCGTGACCTTTTCCTTTAAGATTTAACTACACTTCTTCTTCCCAATCACACAAATTAATTCTTACTTTTTCTAGTGATTCACTGCAATGATACAAATATTGCCTTTTCATAAGGAAAATGATTCCTCATTTTTTGCTAATTTCACAGTTTTTGCATTTTTGCTGCTTGTTATTCAATTGATAGCACTTAACTCTTTGAGTGTCAACGGCGGAAATATGCACCATATAATATATGCAATGTGCATATGCTGTAATTCCTCTGGCATGTTAAAAGTTAAACTGGCCAAATTGTCTCCCCAAATCTCCCAGCTGAATTCAAATGTACTAAAGTCCTACTACCATTCCATTGTCATTCTTCAACTGTAA
The DNA here is from genome assembly GCA_001188425.1 of Eucidaris tribuloides. Classification (NCBI taxonomy): domain Eukaryota; kingdom Metazoa; phylum Echinodermata; class Echinoidea; order Cidaroida; family Cidaridae; genus Eucidaris; species Eucidaris tribuloides. The sequence goes on from JZLH01S0508450.1 coordinate 74,484, forward strand.
ACTCTTGAAGTCTAAGCCCAGTACATGCCTGTTGTATACCTGTCCAGAATTTAAAAATGGAAAAAAATAGTTATGGTTCACATGCTGAATAAAAAAAATTAGATTTTTTATAAACAAGCATGCATTTAATTTTTTCACACAAGGGTATTATTGCTGATTTCCAATATGACTGAAACTGCAAAAATAAGTATAACTGACAAAAAGGGTACAATTGGTGTGTGTATTACACTACACATTATGAAATGTATAGTTTTACGTTTAGAAAAAATAAATATATGACATTATCCTTATAAAATAACTGATAATTACTCTAATTCAAGAACAACATTCACATTTCTCTTGCTCTATATTGGGCTGGGTCTATTCGAAAAAGCATATTACTGCAAACATGGAATATTTCACAGTGTGGAAATTTTTGTGCATTTCGTGTACACCGATGATAGCACGAAATTAAACACGTGAATATTTTTTGCAAAGCTGATCAATTGATTTTTGTACTCTTTCAGTGTCTTTTGTATTTGTACTATGTTTGCATGCATGCCTGGCTGCAGAGGCAGCGTTGTGCCGCTTGTGGTTGCTTGCTCTGTATTTCAGTTCTCCACGAAATGTCACCAAACTCTGCAAGCAAAAAAAAATTAATCGCACGAAGATTTCCACTTTTCCAGTATACTCAAGTCAAATTGTTTTCAATAGTTTATGTCAAAAATTGTCACATTTGTCATTTTCAATGTGTAATACGATTCTGTGATCCACTTGCAGCGAGACTCCGAGTCATGCCGTGATGTCTCCGCCTCCATCGTGGTGGCCGTCACTCAGGGCCTTCCAGGCTGGGCCAAGATTGCCAGGCAGCTGATGGACAGGGAGGTCATTGACAAGTTGTCGGTGGTTGCCATGGAGATACTCCTCCTCACCCTGACCTATTTCGAAGAAGAAGTAGAAGAGGTATGTGTGCTAGAAGCAGGCCACCAACTACCAAATTTCAATATTTCTACATATTAGAATAAAAAGTACATATAATTTCACCGTAACTGTTATGAATTATGAAAGCGTTTGCCAGAGAAATTTAAGATGCAGATTAATTTGCTTGTTCATCTCTGTATTATCAATTAATGTTATAATAGCATCTGTGATATTGTTTAATGATCAGAAAAAAGATTGACAACAGGATTTTGAACCTGAAACGCCTACTCATATCCAGTCAGCGGCAACAACCCGGCATTGTGGCGTACGGCATGCGGTTTACTTGGCTTACAAATACGCGAGAATCATTCCGTAGTTCTGAGCTCGAGTTATATTTATGGCCCAGTAGGATCGAATTGTATTAATGGAATGAAAGGTTGCAGAGAAAGTTTAAGATGCAGATAAATTGCTGTTCATCGTCTATTTAATTAAGACTACATGAGCTCAGATGTAAGAATGGAAGATTCTCGGATTTGTAACCACAGTAAAACCGTGGCATTCCTGTTCCAGCATGGCCTGGTTGGTTGTAGCCGCTACGCGACTATGATAGGTGTCAGGTTCAATCCTCGTTGGCATCATCTTTTTAATCATAAAATAACGATCAAGCATTTGATTCTTATTATCATTATTTGAATACAGAGATTGAACAGCAAATTTATTTCTCGTACTTATTGACAGTGAATTAATGCACAATCTGTATGGTTCACAGATCAGACGATGGACCTACAATCAGCGAAGCAGAGTTCTTCATCATCCCTTTTTCTTTTCCTTTTCCACTCGTTTAGTGTGATATGTGATATGATATATTAGCACTTATACATATCTCTTTTCAAACATCATCCATCAAGCTACATTAATAATCAAGAAATAAAGCTGTTCGTAGAATTGCAATCACTTTACATATATGTGACATACCTTATATCCAAAGTATTTATATTTGTTTTCCGTTCTTACAGGAGAAAGACTGATTTGTTGAGGTGCAATCATCGGTTCAAATACGGATATTTAGCCCGCCACCACAGGTGCGTCTGCATGGGAGCGAACAATTATGCTGCATTTCCCAGGGTCATAATACATGGATGGGTTTTTGTGGGAGTTTCACCTGTATAAATGCACTTTTCAATAATGTTTCCTTTCTAAATCAAAATAATCTGAAGCTGCTTCGTTAAATGCGTTCTATGTATGTATGTGGTTGTAAACATGAGCCTAAAAAAAGTCTTAACAGTTGTTAAGTACTTGAAATGTGAAAAATCTATGTGTGACCACTTTTACCACACATTTTCCGTAGACAGAAGTATTGGAATTGACATAGGTTGCATTTAATATCGATTTCTTGATATGCCAGTTTTTCAAAACTGTTGTTTTTCTGTGATATCTTTTACATCAATTTGAACAGTTATTATTGGCTTAGACATCAAAATTGTAGTGTCCTTAATTCCACAATGTATTATTAATATACTGCCTCTAAAAATGTGTTGCTTGTTGGAGAACAGTATTGTGATCCGATCATCGGCAAAAAAAACTCCATTTTGTGAAAGACTAATTTACTAAAATCAGGTGTAGTTTTGCACAAGACTGTCTTGCCTGAAAGACTTAAATAATTGTCTGACCCATATATATAATACAGATTTTATACTTTAAACATCATGATGATGATGAAAATTTGGTGGTGGTGGCAATTCTTATCATTAAAAAAAACCTTTTCCATAATTCTGTACACAAATTCATTATTTTCCATCCATCAGCTGCTGCTTGAAGGATGAATCTTCGGAGCCATACGGCACACAGCTGGAGAGATACATGTTGAGGGAGACCCACTGTATGATGCTGGACTACCTCAGGCAGTGCAGCCCCCTCACCGGTAGCCGGGTGCTCCCCCTACTCCTCTCCCAGCTGTTAGCCTACCAGGAGGATGAGGATATCACCAAGACACTGTTAGATGGGTAAGCTGCTAATTCTAGACAGGAGCTGATCCTGTAATACCGAATGTTTATCCCAGAAGTATACTTTGGTGTGTTACAGTATTCATGTTACTGAGTTGGGTTCATGTAAAAATGTCCACTGCAGCATATGTTTTTCCATTGATGTTTTAGTCCAAATTGACAGGTTATCACGAAAACGGCAAATATCTTTTTCAGTGTTTCAAATACAAAACTCCCGCACTTGATGCAAATACTTGATCAAAGTTTTCTTGCAAAAAGCAACAAAAATGGATATAAAAATTTGATTCTTAATTATATTTTAGAAGTGGAGTAGATAGTTATTGAATATACAGTGTGTCTCAAAAAAAATTGTGCAAGTGAAAACCGCCCTCTTTGAAAATTAGAAAATACTCGTGTGACATGATGCTTACATCAACTTCAAGAGCATAGTCTTAGCTTTCAAATACCATTAGTTTTGTTCAATTTGCGTGTTTTAATCTTGAGATATGTTTATTTAAGCACAAAAGGGTAAAATCACAATTGTGCCACTTTCACTACAGACCCTTGTAAAAGCGACACAATAGTGATTCCAGCCTTTAGTTGTTTACAAGATATCTCGAGACTAAAAGAAGCAACTTGGACGAAACAAACAGCATATAAAAGCTACGATGTTGCCCTTAACGATGATGTCACACAAGTATTTTGTAATTGCCAAAGAGGGCTCTTTTTACTTGCACAACTTTTTGAGACATGCTGCAGCACGTATCAAAAAATTGTACAAGTGAAAAGCGCCCTCTTTGATAGTTAGAAAATACTGCTGTGACACATGTTCATGTCAACGTCAAGGGCAAAGTTTTAGCCATCAAATGCTGTTTGTTCTGTTCAAATTACGGGTTTTAATCTCGAGATATCATGTAAACAACGAAAGGTTGGAATCACAAGTGTGTCACTTTTACGGGAAGAGGGCCTGATGCTATTATTGACTGTAGTAAAAGTGGCACATTGGTGATTTTACCTTTATTTTCCTTTGTGTTAAAGTTGATATTATGGAATTAAATTCAACAAATTGTTTACTTATATTAATGGTATCCAAAATTTTTGCAGTTAAACAATTGCCATGAAAGATGTGTCAGCTTCTGGGTTTTATGAAATAAAATGCGATAATTGACCCTTCTCCATCTCCGAAAACCAGCTACAGGAAAGGACCTTTTTGTGATGACGTTCACACCGGGTTACGTCACGCAGCTCACGGCGGACTGCCGATACGCAGTTACAGTTCATGAGATGTGTGTCAGCTCCAACTCTTCAAGGCTTAATCCTGGGCTTAATATTTTTTTTTGTTAATGTCTAGAACATCGATTTGTCCTCTTCCGTGGTAAACATATCTGATGTCATTTTATGTCATTATTGGCACGGAAATGGGACAATCTTCCGAAAAATTCAAGTGTTTACTCACCGTATCGTGCGCGAGGAGCTGTAGGCCCTATTCATGGAAATAGCTTAAAAACAACCATGACAACCCTGACATTAGGATTGTGTTCGAGAACATAACTAACGTTAGCTTATAGATCATGTTCGACGGGTAGATTTCCTCTGGACCAAAAGCGTCTAAGTTCAAAATGCGCGTGTAATTTGATCTAACTACTTGTTTTGGCTTTGATTGAATGCACGCGCAGGTAATGTAATCGCCGCTATTGATTGATCAAGCCAGCCCCGCGCGTCCGGCAACCGCTGGTGGCGAGCTCATGCCGCAGCGAGCGCTAACTCAGCGCTGCTCAAAGAGCCTTATACCGCCCAACTGCATTACTGGCAGAATCGTAACCCGCAGATCGCCACGATCATATTCAGTCGTTGAATGATACGAGTTACGGCAGGGTGAATTTGGTCTATTATTTCTGTATTATATTGATATTGTAATGATTTAAATTGATATCAATGCATTCTTCCATGTTGGAGAGGTAAAGTTCCGTCTGGGAATAATGTAAAAGTTGCAAATCCCTGGCGACTCGGGAACACCTGACCTCAAACTATGCGCATAAACAGCCGATTTAGTACATCTTGGAGTCGTCCTTTCCCCCTTTTCAGCGGTTTTTCTCCAACAATGATTTCGTATTGAAACATTAGAAGGCTTAGTTGCGAATAATGAGACGTAAGTTGCACACGAATGAGTAGATTTAGGCTATCTTTTATTTTCATAAGGGAGAATAACACCAAGTTCAAAGGGTTGGCTTTCAGCAATACGCATGGCTATGTACCGGAGGTTGCCGCAAGTCACAAAACGGTGCTCTTACGTCACCCCCGATAAGGCCGTTTTCGGCACAAACGAGCAAATAGGTCCGAGGTTGGGTGATGTTTTCCACCCTAATTTCGCTTTGTATGGAGGTCATATTGTTGAATGCATTCAGCTTATTGTCGGCTTATAAGCTCTTCTGCTAGTTGTTATCGTCATATTTGGTTTCTATTAAATGTCTCCCTTTACTGAACATATCTCTGGATTAAATCAAGCAAACTTAACAGAATAAAAGGTATTTGAAAGCTAAGACTATGTTCTTGATGGTGATGTAAGCTTTACGTCACAAAAATGTTTTTCTTATTACCAAAGAGGGCGCTTTTCACTTACACAATTATTTTTGAGACACACTGTATACTAGAATTCCTTGTGCATGTGATGGGGTGTAGGATTTGAACAAGGATTTGAGAAGGAGTTAAATTATTAAAATGTTGATAATTAAATTTGTATTTGGCGAATAAAGATGATATATATAAAATTGAACTTAATTTCAGCATTGATAACAACTTGGGTGCTGTAAGATTTATGTGGGTAACTGAATGCATTTCATTCCACATGAAAAACAAAAACTCAACTCATCTCTAATATGAAATCACTTTTATCTGTGTTCTTTCAGGTGCTGCTTACTTGTCACAATGGTCAAAGGTCACATAACGGAGAATGGTAACAGGGGATTGCCAAAGGATTTCAGCAGGAGTATGGAGCTTGCCCTTGCTGAGATTGCTTTGCTGATAAGACTGAAGGTAGGATGGTTAAAAATTGTGATGTTGAGATGTAGTTTCACATCATATGTTAAGATAGAAGAGATATTGTGTCTTGACAGGTTTGCCATGTCGCAAGTTATTTAGCATTACAGTTCTTGTCTCCCATAGCAAGTGTGTATTTCAGAATGTTTTCAAAGACCTACATAAAGCATCATACTGACATTTGTTTTTGCAAAAATAGCATATGATAGTGGGTTCCATACTTTGCTTAAAAAGAACTCTTTATCAGCTTAGGAAATACACTGGGGCTGAGGGTGATTTAGCCCCCAAAATTAACAAAATAGCCCTTAATCATCCTCATATTGTTCAATGTATAACATACTGG